>ONZH01016862.1:0-55676 GCA_900303285.1 Rhinella marina | reverse complement strand
ATCCAACACAATTGGCAGCAGTTTTAACACATTTTATAAGTGGTCAGAAACTTGTAAATAACTCATTAAAGAATAAAGTAACGTTAAAACCAAGCACACCATTGTTTTTCTTGTGAAATTCGCAATAAGTTTGATCTGTCACATGACCCTCTTCCCATTGAAAAAACTAAAGTTGGATACATAATGGCCGACTTCAAAATGGCCACCATGGTCACCACCCATCTTGAAAAGTTTCCCCCCTCCCATATACTTATGTGCCACAAACAGGAAGTTAATATCACCAATCATTCCCATTTTATTTAGGTGTATCTATATAAATGGCCCACCCTATATAAGGGCAGTGCCTGTCAAAAAGGAATGGCCACCGCAATAAGTGTGATCCCCTGTAAGGAACCTCATGTAGAGGCTCTGATCAGGTAATGGAGTCACCACCAAAAAATGTGATGTTACGGGTACACAGATATGTCCATACAATATACAGTATATAGGTGTCAATGAGGGTTTGGGTACACAGGGATGTCCAAATAGTATATACAACTGTCCCATAAACTAAAGTGACAATGATATATCGCCTGATAAACAGAAAATATTCCACTTTTTCTTCAAAAAGGGACACAGAAAGAGGCCTCACTGTTAGACGAGTCACAAATGAAAGGTCTAATGGAGTGTGGCATCAGCAGGTCACAGCATCATTTTCTTCGTACCAGTGACATGCTCATCTCACCAGTACAGAGTACATGGCGCTGCAACTTGCTGAGGCCACACTCCATCGAACCTCTAATTTGTGCCTCATCTAAGAGTGAGGTGAAGCCACCAGGGCCATGCAAGATAATCCCCCACCTGTTTTGGAGCATCAATATTACACCTAAAATATTGGTTATTAATCTTTCTACTATTCTTGCATGATCATTTGCAGGCCTCCTACTTTTTTGTGGTGTTTTTGAGCCTAATGTTGTGACCGATGGATATATAAATATCATAAATATTAAATTTGGGAGGACAATCTATATACCATAGTTTTCATTGGTATTTACTGTAACAGAAATGTGTCAGGACGCTAACCTAGATTTGGGTAAGCGTTACTCTATCCTGGCAGTTTTTACTAAGATGAACAATAGACTTCATGAGTGATTTATAGAGGGTTGTCCCTGTAAAAAAACATCACAATGCTTTCGATAAATGATATTGAGAGGTAACAATATATACAATATACCACCTTGAATAAATATATGCAGCCAAAAAGATGTGGAAAAATGAACGTGTGGTCCATGTGACTTCATAGGAACCTCCTAAAATCAGGTACCAAAAAAGTAACCGGTACTATTTTCCTCTTTGGCCTAGTGGAAACAAGAAAAGCGAAGTAGAGTAAAGTGGACCCAGTTCCATGCAGTGAAAAAAAGGCTTATGATTTACCCCCACAAACTGGTGGATAGGTGAAAAGATGCCGATTCCAAATATGTCATTGGTATTTTGGTACTCACTGGCATTCACCATAGTCAGTTTGCAAAGGGTCCGAGAAATGAAGTCCTTTCCATTACAGCAGCAAATATTGGAGTCCTCTCCGTTGTATCACTGAATTCTGAATTCTCTCCATTATATCGCCAATCTTGGGTGCCCTTATAAAGGATGTCTTATCTCACACATTGATGGTATATCCCACCTCTCTGACTCAGTCTTATCTACAGAACGAGACCCCGAAGTGAATGGACAGCAGCCACACATATGCAGCCACCCTCCATTCACCGCTATTCTGAACATTGCGCCAGCTCAGCTATTTCTGGCAGTCCCATAGCAGAGGTTGTGATTACCCAAGACAGTCTCCATTCACCATAGTGCTAAATGTAGAGCGTGCTGCACATGTGTGGTGTGCTCTCCTTCACTTTGGAGTCCCAGTTCTGGAGATATGAGAGAGTCCCAGAGGTGAGACCTGCATCTAAATGACATTGATGCCATATCCTTAATATATCCTATCAGTGTATGAGATGAACCAACCTTTTTAACTGCAGGGGAATGTCAGTGAGTGTCTCTTCACAAATATATATATATATAATATATATATATATATATATATATATATATATATATATATATATATATATATATATATAGATACATGAGTGCTGTCCCTACTATTGACAATTTGACTAATCAGGCTGGAGTCTGTGTTGTCTTTTTCTGGGTCATCTCTAACATTCTTTCCATCTTGTTCTACTATTACAATTGCTGCTTACCGCTCTATTAAAGGGCATCTGTCAGCAGATTTGTACCTATGAAACTGGCTGACCTGTTGCATGTGCACTTGGCAGCTGAAGACATCTGTGTCCCAGGTTGATATTTCCCTGTATTGCTGGAAAAAAATGATGCTTTAGTGTATGCAAATGAACCTTTAGGAGCGACAGGGACATTGCCATTACACCTAGAGGCTCTGCTCTCTCTACAACAGCTACACCCTCTGCACTTTGACAGGACCAGGTGTGATGACGTTTTCACTGCTTGGTCCTGTCAATTGAAGTGCAGTTGCAGAGAGAACAGAGCCTCTAGGTGTAACAGCAACGCCCCCATTGCTCCTAGATGCTCATTTGCATATACTAAAACATCATTTTTCTCAGTAATGAGAGCGCATATGAACATGGGACCAACACAGATGGCTTCAGCGGCCAAGTGCACATGTAACAGATCAGCCAGTGTCATAGGTATAAATCTGCTGACAGATGCCCTTTAACTCCTCTCCTTTCTATAATTCAGTTTCCTTTTCTCTATCTTTTCTTTCCATAGGGAAATCTGCTGGACTAATCATTCAGTCAGACATTCAGGCCTGTGAAAATAGGAGGGAGTTATAGTGTTCTTCCTGAATCTGCCTTTATCTCTTCATATATTAGTAACCACCTCACCTTTTCCTCATATTAAGCTTTAAGAAGACATGGGGCTGTGGCGCCACCAGGTCAGAGAAGGAGCGGGCAGCTTATAACGTGATCCGGGAAGAATACCGCAAGCTGGGTCCTATATCCTTTGCAGAGTCTAATGTCCTTCTGCTCTTTACTCTTCTGGTCATCCTTTGGTTTACAAGAGATCCAGGCTTTGTGAAAGGTTGGGCTACTGTGCTCTTCAATAAAGGCAACATTGAGTAAGGAGTTCTGGATTTCTTATGAAGGTTTTTATTTTTATAACTTTCCATGTTTGTACAAAATGTATTCTTTGTCATTTATGAGACTTTTACCACCCGAGGTCAAGAAGGAAAATCGTTGACATACTGTATACCACAACTCCTTCATCCTTGTGGTCAATGGCATAGTTATAGGGGATGTAGAGCAGTTACACCCAGGCCCTGGTACCTGAGGGAGTCCAAATGGCTTCCTCTAAGAAGACACCAATAATGTAAATAGCACGTGGTAGTTACAATGTTAAAGGGCATCTGTCAGCAGATTTGTACCTGTTGCATGTGCGCTTTGCAGCTGAAGGCATCTGTCCCATGAAGCAACAGGGGAGTTGCAGTTACACCTTGGCTCTACTCTCTCTGCAATTGCCATGCCCTTCGCACTTCGATTGACAGGGCCAGGTAGTGTAAATGTGATCAAGCCTGGCCCTGTGAATCAAAGTGGAGAGGACGCAGCAGTTGCAGAAAGAGCAGAGCCTCTAGGTATAATGGCAACGCCCCCGTTGCTCCTAGAGGCTCATTTGCATATATTAAAACATCATTTTTCTCAGCAATGTGGACACATATGAACATGGGACCAACACAGATGCCTACAGCTGCCAAGTGCACATGTAACAGGTCAGCCAGTGTCATAGGTACAAATCTGCTGACAGATGTCCTTTAATAATGTATAGTTAATATTGCTCTAATTTACTAAAAAGGACAAGACTAAAGAGAACCGATAATCTGATGGAGGACATATACTGTAGGCAACTACTCGTGCTTGGGCTAAGAAGGAATAGTAACTTGATATGGCAATTGGCCACAATAGCTGAGAGTTAGGCTTTACTTTTATTTAAAGGGGACCTGTCTCTCCTGACATATCTGTTTTAGTAATTGCTTACATTCCTCATGTAACAGGAATTATGGAGCATACATCCCTATGATGTGCCATTTCTCTATTATTCTTGCTCGAAGTTTATGAATGAATTAATAACAGTTTGCAATGAAGGTCCAGATGAGTATTATCAGTTGGGGTGTGTCCCTGCACAGTCTGACATTAGCCAATCAGTGCTGCCAGTGTCAGACTGTGCAGGGACACACCTCCAACTGGCAACATTAAGTTAGAGCTTTATTGCAAGCTGCTAGCAATCATAAACTTCTAGCAAGAATAATAGAGGGATGGCACAACATAAGAGTCGTAAGAATAGATGCTTCCAAAATTCTTATGGCATGGGGAATGCACTTAGTTACAACTATGTGCTAAAATGTTCTGTGTAGCTAAAAGAACCATGATATGGCACAAGGCACTGGTCTGAAAATAGCTGGTTGCACCTTGTACCTTCTTCTGATTAGCTATCGATGTTGTAATAATTAACAAGCTTCTTCCAGTTATGTCACGTGATTCCTGTTAAGACTATTCCAAAATGGACTGTATTATGCTCCATAGGGCCCATTTACTCTGAGGATTGAGCCAATTATTAGGACTGCATGTTCTCATGAATGCTCGCTTCCGATAAATGGCCAATGTAAGGAATGGCCTTAAAATCCTGTGTCCATTGGTGGCCACTGGTGGTTGTCTTTTGGCCGTATGCGGCCAACCACACTGGCTGGCAATACCCTAATGGCCTGTTCATGCAGCATTTTTTTCCTGACGAATTTTGGCACAGACACCCAGACCGGAATTCTGCTACAGGATGTGTCCTTTCTGCCTCCCATTCTTTTTAATGGGAGGCAGCGTTGAAGATCCTGGAGTGGCCACAACCGCGCCAAGAAGGGACATGTACCTTTTGGTATGGTCACGGCTTAAAACTGCCGCTCCACGATCTTCAGCACTGCCTCCCATTGAAGAGAATGGGAGGGTGGAAAGGACACGGCCGTAGCATTGTGTAGCATTGTGCTGCGTGAAAGGTTCTTTAAAAGAGCCCAAATTGCATTGTATATTACCCAACAACATTTAATTACTGCCCATGTAAAAGGACCCTTAAAGAGTTTGTCCCATCTCGCCATTCCCATGGGACTAAGTGATGGCCCTACATGGCCAGGCTTCTGGAAATATCCGAGCAGGATGGTGCTCCACTGTTTCCGTAGCTCCCATTGCAGTAAGTTGTGGAAGCAGCGTCACTTGTTCTGCTACACTTTTTGCATAGCTCTCATTCAGTGCAATCGGACTACAGAAACAGCAAACTGCTGGCCTGCTTGGCTATTTCCATAAACCTGGCCACCTACTTTCATCTCGGCATGGAAATGGCGAGATGGCACAAACCCTTTACGTGGCCATACATATTATCAGATAGAAGTAGGTTAATGGTTGAACAGCAGTTGAACAAACATCTGGTGAACATTTGTTTGCAGACACAGCCATACACATTGGCCATTATAGTTGTTGAAACCAGGGACAGTGGGCAAAAGAGCTTATTGGGAATGTTCTTTAAAAAAAATCTCTTATCCAACTTTTGGACAAGAATTTTCCACTCACCAGATGATTGATGGTTTTGATTGAAATTGTCCCTTTTGACCCACTTTAGACTAATGTGTATGGCCACCTTTAAGGCCATCATCGTCTAGCAACTTTGTATGAATAAAATGAGATTACAAGAATGGCCACAGAGTCACAAAGGATGCTCTGAAGTGTCATGAACCATAGTTGATAAAGTTAAAAAAAGACATGGGTCCATCACGTCCAACGCATCATTTGTTACATATTCTTTGTATGTATGAAAACAACTATTGCGAATTCCTAGAGGTAGAAAATACAGGGAGCATATGCAGACATGATGTGCATCATAAGGATTGGGGGGAGAATTACTAGGTCTGGTCATTAACCAGTAATATTGAAACAACAATCTATAATCATGACTTTATCTTCTCTTTTAAATTGCAGGTATGTAACAGATGCCACGGTTGCAATCTTTATAGCTGTCCTTCTTTTTATTCTACCAGCAAAAAGCCCCAAGTTTTCATGTCACAAACAAAACAGCTTTGATCTTGAAGATCCAGAAGAAGGTAAAACTGTCATCCAAAAACTAATTCTACTCAATGCTAATCCAAGTCAACAGAATGTATTATAACAAAGGTGCTGACTAACGTTGAGTAAATCAAAGTATCCGAAGTGGACTTTGATCTGAATTTCAGGAAATTCGGCACAAAGCAGAATTTCCTCATGCTTCCTGGTAACTAATTAATGTTTCCTGAAATGGCATAAAAAAAAACATACGTCATCCGTTTGAGCGCGAAGAGGCCACTGCGGCCATCTTGGTTGAAGATCGTGCGCGAAATCTTATGCGCCATGATGTATGACGTCACTACACCGGCCAGCGTGATGACATCAAGCACCACGCAGGATCTTCAATCAAGATCTTCATGCTTTTATATGTGTATATGTGTGTGTATACCCCTGAAAGCCCTCATTTTTCATCTTAGATGCCATGATCAGTGATGAACACAGCATCTGAGGGGTTCAATGACAAAACATGAACTTAAAGAAAATCTGTCACTTGTTTTAACAATATCATGCCCAGTGGCGCTTTTGAAGCTGTTGCCCTTAGGAGAGTGTATATCGCGCAGGTGCAGGCAGTCAGCGGTACTGCGCCTGCGCAAGATTTCGGGGCTAGAAGCAAGGCATCTGTAGGAGTGGTTAAATCACTCCAATGACGTAGCGGAGGGGGGCAGCAGCCAACGGTGCTGGTGTGGGCAGTTACTTTGTTTGTGAAGAGGCATTCTTGGCATCTGAAAGAATGCGGGCTGGGCACAGGAGGCGGGGCGGTACTGGGCTCCATGAAAAGAGAAGAACGCCCCTCTGGGCTCCTTGTGGAGAAATTTGCATATTACAAAAAATGGATTTAAAAGAGACCATGAAACAAAGAAAGAAGACTAGAACAAGAAAGAAGGTATTTTATTGGTCATGGTTAGAGATGAGCGAACGTGCTCGAAACGAGCACTGTACCGCTCGGCTCCCCTGCAAGCCCTCAGGAGGACGGAAGCGGCTGCCTGCGCCTATGCGAGTGCAGGGGAGCCGAGCGCTATAGTGCTCGTTTCGAGCACGTTCGCTCATCTCTAGTCATGATAATACTAATACTTTGATATTGTTAAAACAAGTGACAGATTTCCTTTAAAGGGGTTTTCCAGTAATATTGATTTTTAAGCAGCCTGACCCTTGAAATAGAAGATTCATACTTATCTGCCCCATGCCACTCTGGTCCTACTCGATGCCTCTACTTTATCCATCTTCCGGTCCAGGCCTTTTTACATCCAGCAGTGCATGGACATGGTGACATGCGCCGCTCCAGCCAGTGACTAGCTGCAGCTGTTACATGGTCACAAGCAACACATTACCACTGAAGCCGGTCATTGGCTGGAGTGGTGCATGTGACCATGTCCATGCACTGCTGGATGTAAACAGTACAGAGTCTGGAAGATGGAGAAAGTGGAGGCAGCGAGGAGGACGGGAGCAATATGGAGCATGAAAGTATAAGTCTAGTTCAGGGTGCAGGCTGCGGCCACTTGTTTAAAAATCAATATTACCCCTTTAAAAGGGTTGTCTCATCAGAGGCATCTGTCTGCTGTTCATTTACCTGTACAAATTGCAGTATTACATGTGCTCATTTAGAGAAAAAGATATTTCATCCTCATACTGGTTCAAATGGAGGGGTCCTGAGTAAGGACTCCCACTGGGATTAGGATATGCCCAGATAAACAGGGGTTGTTGAGCTGAGAAAATCCCTTAAAACTCAACCAATTAAGGTTTTGGCTTCCACGACTCTGGAACAAGGTGGTTAAAGTGACAATATTAACAGGATACTCAACCATGCGATATGGATATGAAATAAACATTTCAAGGGGTATGTGGAAGCAATGAGTCCATGTTGTAGTTTGCTGTAGAGAACAGACCACATGTCTGGCAGTGTTGATATGCCATCATTTATGGTGGTTATTAACTGTATTCTTCTTAATTTTTATAGAGCCGGAGTCATTTATGTCTGCACCATTACTGACATGGAAAGTGGTTCATAAGAAGATGCCCTGGAGTATTGTACTTCTTCTAGGTGGAGGCTTTGCCTTGGCCAAAGGGAGTGATGTAAGTACCAACATGCTTTTATAGTTAAACCCTGTGCACAACCCGTTTCCATATACCCTAACAAAGCCTATGGAAGCAATGGCCATAGCAGTGTATTGTCAGTAGTAACAGTGGACTGATTGATTAATTATACAATGACAGGTCTATAGTGGCATCTCAAATGAAACACTGCAATCAAAGTTATCAAAAAGTAATAGGTATCATAAAAATGGTACCAATAAAAAGAACATCTCGTAAAAACAAGCCCTCTCACAGCTCCGTCCATTGAAAAAACGAAATGTTATGGGTCTATGAATACAGCAATTCAATGTTTTTTCAAGCGTATTGACTGTGCAAAAGTAGTAAAACCTAAAAAAAAAAACATAGTAGTCGTCCTGATCCACAGCATAAAATTAAGTCATTTACACCACATGGTGCATACTTTAAAAAAAAATCCAGAATCGCTTGTTTTTGTTCAATCTGCCTCGCAAAAATGAAATAAAAAGCAAACAAAAAGTCTTAAGATTAGGACCCACTCTGCAAGCTGAAACGTACTGCACCCTGTCAAGGATTTTATATGGTAATATAAAACGTATACATTTTCTACTTGAAAACACATTTCTTTGATTGTCTAATGCAACTTAAAATGGTGAAAACTACAGCTTGTCCTGCTAAAAACAAAACCCTCACACAGCTCTGTCGACAGAAGAATAAAAAAATGATGTGCCGACTCCAAAAAAACAAAGATTTTTTTAACACAACATGTTATTTATACCACATGGCTAAAAAATGGGATTTTAAAAAGATGACTGCTCAAATCAAATCATGTTTTTGGGTGTTGAAAATGTTTGGATGAATTTACCGTTCATTACAAAGGTTGTCCATGTTTTTTTTTATTTGCACACCAGAACAGAATACTTGTGGAGACATCCATACCCACCTGCTCCCCGCAGCTGCATTCCAGCTCCCTTGCTCTCTTCATTGGTCTTCCGTTCCTCATCTGTCAACTTTACATGGACATGGATATGTAAACCGCTATGACCAATCATCCCAAGCAGCACATGACCCAGCCGTTATGGGCCATTTGGGGACATGTCACCATTAAGGCCAGTGATTGGCTGCAGTGGCACACATGACCCTGTCCATTCGGACGTTAAAGAGAGGAAGGGAGCCAGAACGTAGTGACAGTAGTATGAATTTCTCCACAGAATTTTCAGTCTGGGGTGTAAATTTAAAAATAAAAAAACTTAGAAACTCCTTTAAAGATCTGACAGTTGTTCATCCCTCTCAATCTTCCTTATCTTTGCAGGCCTCAGGACTGTCATCTTGGCTGGGTGAACAGATGACATTTTTGCATAGCATTCCAGCATGGGCCATTGCCATCATCTTGTCTTTGCTGATTGCCGTCTTTACTGAATGTGCCAGCAATGTTGCCACAGCAACACTCTTTCTCCCAATTCTTGCCTCCATGGTAGGACCATCATTCTTTTCAATTAAAAACCTGATTGATGATGATCAGCTGATAACCCCCACCACCTCATTCTAATGACTGTTCTAATACTCCCTTTTTGCATCTTTTTCTCATTCCAGGCAAAATCAATCATGGTAAACCCATTATACATTATGATCCCATGCACTCTCAGCACTTCCTTTGCTTTCATGTTACCTGTGGCCACTCCACCAAATGCCATTGTCTTCTCATATGGACATCTTCGTGTGTTGGATATGGTAACTACTCTTTACATTTTTTGGGAATAAGGGGCCACGGTGAGAGTGGTTGGGCAAGAGACACAGCTACCTATAAGAACACTGGGGCAGATATACCAATGCGCCTGGAAAGTGTCTTGACTTGCACCAGAATTTGTGGGACACACTTACTGCATCAAATGAATGAAGTGTACACGCTACATTTTGTTTTACTTATGACATGCTAGACGCCAATTTTTTTTAAAACTTTTTATCTAGTCCTATTTTTCACCTTGTTTTGTTGCAGTCTTACTTTTTGGCTCATGTTTTGGACATAAACTACACCAGCTCAAAGAACATTCTGATGGTATAAAGTCCTATGACGCATTGTCTTGAATTTTTGTGGCACATCTTCCCTTCATAACTTTCTAAAACAACATGACAGATTTAGAAAGATTTAGCAATCCAAATACATACTGGTCATAAATCTCACACTAAATAAATATGGCGCAGGCACAATATTCAGATAATAGACCTTATTAAATCTGCCCTACTATGTGTATTTTGTGATCTGCCACTTCAATTTAAAGGGCATCTGTCAGCAGATTTGTACCTATGAAACTGGCTGATACATGTGCGCTTGGCAGCTGAAGACATCTGTATTGGTCCCATGTTCATATGTTCGTGCATTTCTGAGAAAAAGTTGTAATATATGCATATGAGCCTCTAAGTGCAACAGTGGCATTGCCATTACTCCTAGAGGTTATGCTTTCTCTGCAACTGACGTGCCTTCTGCACTTTGATTGACAGGACCAGGCAGTGTAAATGTGATCAGGTCTGCCTGGTCCTGACTTCTCCTAAAGTCAAAGTGACAGAGAGCTGAGCCTCCAGGTGTAACAGCAATGCCCCCGTTGCTCCTAGAGGCTCATTTGCATATATTAAAACATCATTTTTATCAGCAATGCAGACACATATGAACATGCGACCAACATAGATTCCTTCAGCTGCCAAGCCCATATGTAACCGGTCAGCCAGTGTCATAGGTTTAAATCTGTTGATAGATTGGTATTGCACAAAATGAGGGGAAAACACACCACTGAAAAATTACACTGACCCAAGTTTTATTTTTCCCTTACACTTCGATTCAATAACTGGAACTGGATTTTTTTTTCCCTAAAAATCATGGTGAAAAACTCTAGCAAACCACCACACACAAAAATGCAAAAGCCCTTAAAGATGCCAGAAAAAAACTGTGTGTGACACCAGCCCCACCACACCACACTTGGTCCCAGAGGTTGGGTCGTGATGATCATAAGCAATATACCATGACTTCCTATAAGCGATATACCATGATTTCCTATTATGGGAAGTCATTTTCTATACTAATTGCAGTAAATGCCATCTACTAAATCTCAATGTCTGTATTCTGTTTTAGGTGAGAACTGGCATTATGATGAATATCATTGGTGTCGTATGCACCACCATAGCCATCAACAGCTGGGGCCGAGCCATGTTTCATTTGGATACTTTTCCAACCTGGGCCAACAGTACAGATGGAAACTGATGAATATTCATTTTTAATGAAGTCACTGATAAGCCCACAAGACTCATGAAGAACAATGAAATGTTGTGAATGAAGTGTGGGTCATGGATACTTTAATCATAAACCCCTTACCAAATCAAGAGCAGAGGCGACTGATCAAAGGAGATTACATAAAGTGACTTCAGTCTCGGACATTTAACAACACGAATGTCCTTTCTTTGTGAATAGTTATGTTGCACAAGTTGTTAATTATTTAGGTTTCTCCCGTATTGTGATTAGTATTAGAATTTAATAGTGAAGTCATATGAACCTGTCAATGACTTACAATAGGGATGAGCGAACTTGTGTTTTCAAGATCGGCATAAAGGTTTGGGTTATCTAAGAATCCCGTTATGGATTCCGCTACCACGGCTCATAATGGAATTCTATGACGGCATACACCACAGAAGCCTATAAGAGGCATTCCGTATTGCATTCCTTCATAATAGAAGTCTATAGCCAGCAAAACGGAATGTCTTTTATAGGCTTCCGTGGTGCATGGCATCATAGAATTCCGTTATGGTCCGTGGTAGCAGAATCCATAACGGGATTCCTAGATAACCCGAACCTGTACACCGAACTTGAAAACACAAGTTCACTCATCCCTAGCTTACAACAAAGACAACCAACATATCGGCTAGTAGGTCATCTGTTGATATCTGTCTTATTTTCATGAGTGTGGGATTTAATTGTCTTATAGGTGTAGCCCATTTTGCGAGACTCTCACACGTGGCAATGCCCCTTCTGTGAAAGGTGGAGCATAGACAACTGGATTATTTAGTGGAAATCCGTTCATCTCCATCTGATATTTACTGCCCAGTTTAATGGGTCTGAAGTATCCAGTTATGTATATATACTGTAGATGTAAATTAGCACTCTCATAGTATTATTCTCCAGTATTTAATACAGACTTCAGATGACTATTGATATGACCATTAACAGTGTGTTGTTTTTTTATTTTAAGAAAATTCTGCAGTTAATTTAGTAAAATTGTACAAACTATCTATACAGTGTTCAGAGACAAATGGGTTTCTGTTTTTAGAGGTTTCCATACTTGGCCAGAGTGTCATAACTGTTCTTTAAAGTAAGTGCAGCACAGTACCAGTACTCACTATAGTGAGCAATCATTTTAGTTTCACTTATGTTTAATTAGTAAAAATCTTGTAGAAAGACACTCACTTGCTCCCTACTGCTCCTTTCCATCACAGAGCATCTAGTCTGGCTACTTCTGGCCACAGTGGGTGTAAACTTCTAGACAAGGTCATATGTGCTGCCAATCGCTGGCCTCAGAGATGATGTGTCCCCAAGCGGCATGTGGTCCCATCCAGAGGTTTGTATACCGGGGACTAGAAGGAGCCACACCAAACCCTCAGTGCAGAAACGGAGAGCAAGTGAATGCCTTTTTATGTTAGTTACAGTGATGTTCATGGTCTGGAGCACCAGGCGATCTCCATCCTTGTACAGCGTGTGCACCGAAGAAGCTCACTTGAAACTACAAGTCCACTACAGTATGTCTTCACTGCCTGACCCTGTCAGTCACTGGTTGGGGGAGTCACATGAAGGGCAGTGAGCGGAGCCTCTAGGAGCAACAAGGTGCAAAGACACCATCGTCTTTGCTCCTAGGATCTCATTTGCATATTATAACACATCAATATTCTCAAGAATGCAGGCTCCTAAGAAGATGGGATCCAGATCATGATGTTCAACTGTCAATTGCACATGTCTCAGGTGAGGCAGTTTCATTGCGATGTATCTGAAAACCTATTCTGAAAGAATAAATGAACTACCATATAATTTGTATGTTACACGATATCATAAAGTACATCAGGAGGCCATGTAGAAAGATGACTACATAGATAGTGTCTTACGAAAGTATTCGGCCCCCTGGAACTTTTCAACCTTTTGCCACATTTTAGGCTTTAAACAAAAAGATATAACATTTTAACATTTTGGTGAAGAATCAACAAGTGGGTCACAATTGTGAAGTGGAACGAAATTTATTGGATCATTTAAACTTTTTTTGTAATAATAAAACTGAAAAGTTGGGTGTGCAAAATTATTCGGCCCATTTATTTTCAGTTCAGAAAACTCACTCCAGAAGTTCATTAAGAATCTATGAATGATCCAATGTTGTCCTAAATGACTGATGAAGATAAGTAGAATCCACCTGTGTGTAATCAAGTCTCTGTATAAATGCACCTGCTCTGTGATAGTATCAGGGTTCTGCATCATGAAGACCAAGGAACACACGAGGCAGGTCCGTGATACTGTTGCGGAGAAGTTTAAAGCCGGATTTGGATATCAAAAGATTTCCCAAGCTTTAAACATCCCAAGAAGCACTGTGCAAAAGATCATATTGAAATGGAAAGGAGTATCAGACCACTGCAAATCTACCAAGACCCGGCCGTCCCTCTAAACTTTCATCTCAAACAAGGAGAAGACTGATCAAAGATGCAACCAAGAGACCCATGATCACTCTGGATGAACTGCAGAGATCTACAGCTGAGGTGGGGGAGTCTGTCCATAGGACAACAATCAGTCGAACACTTCACAAATCTGGCTCTTATGGAAGAGTGGCAAGAATAATTTCATTTCTCAAAGATATCCATAAAATGTCTCGTTTACAGTTTGCCACAAGCCACCTGGGAGACACACCAAACATGTGGAAGAAGGTGCTCTGGTCAGATGAAACCAAAATCGAACTTTTTGGAAACAATGCAAAACGATATGTTTGGCGTAAAAGCAACACAGCTCATCAACCTGAACACACTATCCCCACTGTCAAACATGGTGGTGGCAGCATCATGGTTTGGGCCTGCTTTTCATCAGCAGGGACAGGGAAGACGGTTAAAATTGATGGGAAGATGGATGGAGCCAAATACAGGACCATTCTGGATGAAAACCTGTTAGAGTCTGCAAAAGACCTAAGACTAGGACGGAGATTTATCTTCCAACAAGACAATGATCACAAACATAAAGCAAAATCTACAATGGAATGGTTCAAAAATAAACGTATCCAGGTCTTAGAATGGCCAAGTCAAAGTCCAGATCTGAATCCAATTGAGAATATGTGGAAAGAGCTGAAAGCTGCTGTTCACAAACGCTCTCCATCCAACCTCAAAGAGCTCGAGCTGTTTTGCAAAGAAGAATGGGCAAGAATTTCAGTCTCTAGATGTGCAAAACTGATAGAGACATACCCCAAGCGACTTGCAGCTGTAATTGCAGCAAAAGGTGGTGCAACAAGGTATTAATGCAAGGGGGCCGAATAATTTTGCAGGCCCCACTTTTCAGTTTTATTATTACAAAAAAAGTTTAAATGATCCAATAAATTTCGTTCCACTTCACAATTGTGACCCACTTGTTGTTGAGTCTTCACCAAAAATGTAAAATGCTATATCTTTTTGTTTGAAGCCTGAAATGTGGCAAAAGGTTGAAAAGTTCCAGGGGGCCGAATACTTTCGCGAGGCACTGTATACTTTAGTTCTTTGAAGTGATATTTGTTCAATTTGACAGGAGACACCCCTTTAACCTCGAGCATCTACAACATGCCCTCAAAGAGATTACCTTGTGGGCAAGTGCGTAACTACCATAGTGGCAGACCATGCAACCGCTATGGGGCCCAGGGCAAGAGAGGGCCCGGTTAGGAAAACTCTTCTGTCCTTTGTGAGGGACCTGGTTTGATCCTTGCTATGGGGCCCTTACTTTTCTATGTCCGCCACTGCTGGTGGGTATATTTGCATTTAATGACTAGCCCCAGAAGTCAAATGCTCAGAGAAGACTCATATGATCCTTGAAGAAGGAAGTCAACAGGAAGGTGAAGCACCTGACCCAGCTTCCATTTAGTGGCTTTCACAAGCTAATTTATCTGAGGGCATCTTGTGGAAGCCTTAAAAGGTGTATCCCTGTAGAATCCATTTAAGACACGCTGTATAGGATTACCCATTCCTGTATAATATGTATGTACAGTACCTATAACACGGGTGACATCTTGACAAAGCTTGTCTAATGCATCTCTTGTAAATGCTTTCTTACCTCAATATATTTAATTCACTCATGTAAAAGATGATTGCAGAGTGTAGGGTTTCTTATAAGGTATATTTATATGTCATACATACTATACATTGTAAACTATTAAAACAGATTTATCTCTGTTATTTTAGTAAGAGCAGTAAGTGATGGACCTAAAATATATTACAATGGATCTTCAGCTTTATCTAAAGCAAAGGTTGTCTATTGATGAATCCTGGCTTATATTTCCCTTACATTTCCAGATTATGGGCTTGATCTTCAGAAATGTAATGGCATACAACATCATGGCAGCCTTCTCTCATTGCAGGTTTTTGAATTGAAAATTATATATACAGTACAGACCAAAAGTTTGGACACACCTTCTCATTCAAAGAGTTTTCTGTATTTTCATGACTATGAAAATTGTAGATTCACACTGAAGGCATCAAAACTATGAATTAACACATGTGGAATTATATACTTAACAAAAAAGTGTCAAACAACTGAAAATATGTCTTATATTCTAGGTTCTTTAAAGTAGCCACCTTTTGCTTTGATTACTGCGTTGCACACTCTTGGCATTGTCTTGATGAGCTTCAAGAGGTAGTCACCTGAAATGGTATTCCAACAGTCTTGAAGGAGTTCCCAGAGATGCTTAGCACTTGTTGGCTCTTTTGCCTTCACTCTGCGGTCCAGCTCACCCCAAATTTGGACTCATCAGACGAAAGAACAGATTTCCACTGGTCTAATGTCCATTCCTTGTGTTCTTTAGCCCAAACAAGTCTCTTCTGCTTGTTGCCTGTCCTTAGCAGTGGTTTCCTAGCATCTATTTTACCATGAAGGCCTGCTGCACACAGTCTCCTCTTAACAGTTGTTGTAGAGATGTGTCTGCTGCTAGAACTCTGTGTGGCATTGACCTGGTCTCTAATCTGAGCTGCTGTTAACCTGTGATTTCTGAGGCTAGTGACTCGGATGAACTTATCCTCCGCAGCAGAGGTGACTCTCGGTCTTCCTTTCCTGGGGCGGTCCTCATGTGAGCCAGTTTCTTTGTAGTGCTTGATGGTTTTTGCGACTGCACTTGGGGTCACTTTTTCCCAATTTTTCGGACTGACTGACCTTCATTTCTTAAAGTAATGATGGCCACTCGTTTTTCTTTACTTAACTGCTTTTTTTCTTGCCATAATACACATTCTAACAGTCTATTCAGTAGGACTATCAGCTGTGTATCCACCTGACTTCTGCCCAAAACAACTCATGGTCCCAACCCCATTTATAAGGCAAGAAATCCCACTTATTAAACCTGACAGGGCACACCTGTGAAGTGAAAACCATTTCAGGTGACTACCTCTTGAAGCTCATCAAGACAATGCCAAGAGTGTGCAAAGCAGTAATCAAAGCAAAAGGTGGCTACTTTGAAGAACCTAAAATATAAGACATATTTTCAGTTGTTGCACACTTTTTTGTTAAGTATATAATTCCACATGTGTTAATTCATAGTTTTGATGCCTTCAGTGTGAATCTAAAATTTTCATAGTCATGAAAATACAGAAAACTTTTTGAATGAGAAGGTGTGTCCACACTTTTAGTCTGTACTGTACCTTAAAGGGGTTATCCAATATCATAAAATGCCCCTCCCCCATGTGTCGGGCCCCTCACAGGGAATATACTTACCTTGCTCCCCACTCCCTGCACCGCTCCTAGTCTCCACACCGCCACTGCTGCTTCTCCCCGTGCGCAGATGAAAACATCCGGTGTCGGGGGAAGCATCCAATGGCAGGTGGCAGGCATGGGATTCAGCCAGTTCCCTCAGGTTCTCCAGATCCAGTTGTTAAAATTACAGCTCTTGCTGGCAGCTGGAGATGAGCCCCTCCATTCTATAGTTTAGCTCCTTAGGCTTTTTAAAAGTTTTGTGGTATTTGTGTGTAGTGTATATGTGTTGTATTTATGTATGTGTACTGTACGATGTATATGGTGTATTTATGTGTATGTGTGTTGCATATATGAAATGTATATGTAAACATGTGTCATGATGCCGCATGTCCGCTGTTGAGTAGGGAAACTGTTGTTAAAAATTTGAATCCCACCCCCTGGCAGGCAGGGACCGGGACAAGCCTCCCTAGCGTCACCCGCGATGATAAGGAGGCTCGTCCCCATCCCCGCCTACCAATGGCTGCTCCCCCCGACACTGGATGTTTTCATCGTTGCATGAAGAGAAGCAGAAGCGGCAGTGCGGGGACCAGGAGCAGGGAGTGGGGACCTGGGTAAGTATATTTAGTGTGGAGGGCCGGGCATATGGGGGGCAGTTTATGATATTGGATAACCCCTTTAATAGGAAATTGCTATTATATATAAAAAATATTAAAGGGGTATTCTAGCTTTTAGATATGACCTAACTTCTAGATTGGTCATCGATATCAGATCAGTGGTGTTCCAACACTCAGCACCCCCACCGATCAACTGTTTTTGGCAGCGGAAAATAAACAGCAGATGGAGCTGGAAGCAGAAGGCTCCATCTACCATGTAATGGCCTTTCCAGTGTGCTTTACCTCAGCTCATATTCAAGTGAATAGGAAATGAGCTGTGCTGGCACAGTCACTGCCGAAAAAAATTGCTAATCAGTGAGGGTGCCAGGTGATGGACATCCAATGATATATTGATGAACTATCTGGAGGACAGGTCATCATATCTAAAAGCTGGAATACCCTTTAAGACAAAAGTAGAGAAGTATTTATTAAAGGTTTATTTGGTCACAAATTAAAAGTGCTGCAGTGATCATGCAATGTATACTGGCACATCACTGCAACAGTTTGTAAACAAGCAGCGATCGGAGAACCAAGCAGCAGCACAGAGAATGGCACTGGAGAAAAAGGAGTGAAACATCATTTTTACTTTAACTAAGATTTTTAATTATCTCTGGCAATCCCTTTAAGTACATACATTAAGAAATTAAGTTGATTTTGCTGACTTTTCAGGCACTGTCAATCATTCATCCAAGAACTGGAATTTCTATTATATATAATTTATAGTCATTTTTTAATATTTAAAGAGGTTTTCTGGGCTTTTTAATATTGATGACCTATCCTCAGGATCATCAATATCAGATGAGTTGGGGTCCCACACCCTGGACCCCCGCCAATCAGTTGATCGCAGTGCGCATGTCTCCCTTCTCTCTTCCTGTCTGCTGCTGTATGTCTATGGGACCGCAACAGCGGACAGGAAGAGAGAAGGGAGACGACATGTGCACACTGTATGTGCCGACTCCCCATACAGCTGATCGGCGGGGTGCTGGGTGTCGGACTCCAGCCAATCTGATATTGATTAACTATCCTGAGGATCATCAATATCAGATCAGTGGGGGTCCCATCAGCTGAACTGGGATACGGCGCGAGCAGTGCGCATGTGCTATCTCCCCTCTCTCTCACTGTCGGCTGCTGTATGTCTATGGGACCTCAGCAGCGGACATTAAGAGAGAACTGCGTGCCGACTCCACCAGCGGGGGTGCCAGGTGTCGGACTCCAGCCGATCTGGTATTGATGACCTATCCTGAGGATAGGTCATCGATATTAAAAAGCCTGGACAACCCCTTTTAACATCATACATGTAATAGGCAGCTCTATCTTGTGGTTCTGTATCATGTGTATGGTCCTGTATGTAACTAAACTTAAACTGGATAAAGCCATAGATGTAGATGATGTTATTTCTTACACATGATCGTCTAAGTGAAGTATTGTAATATCACTGGAATTTGCTATAGATGATACAATGTAAGCAGTTATGAACCTATGGAAAAGAAGAAAAGTTTGAGTTTTAAAAGCAATAAAGGTATCTATATTATAGTTGTTTTCTTTCTATGTATGCTGCTGTATTACTACTTATACGTATTCATTAAAATACTGATTACAAAGTCAAGACTGGGTATAAATGAAAACATAGCAAAGTTTTTTAATATTCTGAACTCTTCCATACAGTGCTGCATGGGCTGCATGAAGGGTTTGCGGTAGAGACCCCCTCTCACAATTACCTTTGGCATGGCCTTACAGGAGCCTGTTAGTATTTTACTGACAGGCACTAATACATTAGACTAAAAAAGTGTTTGAATGCATTACTTTTTAAAAATGAAAATCATAAATAAAAGTACTTTTTTGGGTTTTATTAAATTAACCAAAATAACCCATGCATTCCAAAGGTTAATCATAAAATTATAATCCAGTTCGAAATAGTTCTGTAAAGTAATCCAACATGTCCCACAAAAGACAAGGCAACATCAAAGAAAAGATAAAAAAGTTGGCTGTCAGAATATGGCTGTGCAGGAGTGGAGAGGAGGATGGGAGAAGTGGTAGTGGCTATGATAATGGTTGCAATACTCACAATTCATGTTGTCAGCCTTATCCCTGGCTCTCCATGAGCTGTGCAAAGAATGGAGGGCACACCCTTTCTTCCCTCTTCCCTGGCCTTAATGGTGAATGTATGGCAATTAAAGTCTATTTTTACTGAATTGATGATGAGAGTTGAGAGTACAAGCAGTAGAAACTGGTACAGTCCGGAATGACGGAGCGCACTTGTTCCTAATAAATGTGTATGGGTGGCAACAATGATGGTAATAATGGTAATAGTAGTACTCCCTGACTACTTCTAAGGACTCTTCAAAGTCTCTCCAAATATCCACAGGTGTGCAAAACTCTCACAATCAGTACTACAGTCCCCACTGCCGGGTGCAGATCTAAATCCATATGGGCAGTCCATCTCAAAGTGTGGTGGGTGCCAGAGGCAATATACCCTTTCCAAAGCAGCAAAGTCTTTCTGCTGTAAACAAGTGAATACCTTGCTGTTATTACCTTGAACGACTCTAGTGGCTATGGACCTTCTAAGATGGCTAGTCTCTTTCCTTTAGGGATACTCTGATGAGAAAATTGCTTCCTTTAGCAGCTGTAGTCTCAGAGGGCAAATATTCTGGACTTCAGGCTAGTCTGCAGGAGCTTGCACATTTAGGTTTTGTTTGTAGCTCTGCTAAGACTTCACTACTAACCAGGCGGCTGACCAAGTCCATCACCCTGGTAACCTAACCAGTCTGCTCCCGTGCTGGGAGTCATACCCCTTGATCTTATATATTTCATGAAAAGAATTCTAGTACATTTCCCCAATGCTATTAGTGGTCTGTACAAGTGATAGAAATGGTGAGCTTAAGAGTGTTTATTCATGGCCTTCTTGGGTTTGCACACCTAGATTTGGGGATTTTCTGTCATTCTTCTTTGCGATCCTCTCAAGCTCTGTCAGATTGGATGGGGACCATTGGTGGACAGCTCTGGTGAGTACATTATACAGCAGCTGTTTTTGGTATTGCAGTTCAGCCCCATTCACTTCAATGGGGCTGAGCTGCAGCTAGGCCATGTGACCGATATACGGAGAAGTCATATGGCTTAGGAAGAGACTGCAGAGCTCACTGAGTGCCGGTCTTTTCTAACAGCTGATCTGATATTGATGACGTATCCTGAGGATAGGTCATCAATATTAATTACCGGATGAGCCCTTTAAGAATATCTTTGTACTTTGCTACATTTAGCTTTCCTTCAACTTTGACTAATCTCCCTGTCCTAGCCACTGAAAAACACCGAGACAATATGATGTTCCTACCACCATGCTTCACTGTAGGGATGGTATGAGCAGTTCCTGGTTTCCACCAGACATGATGCTTAGAATTGAGGCCAAAAAGTGAAATCCTGGTTTCACCAGAGTCCTTTAGCTGCTTCTCTGCAAACTCCAGGTTGGCTTTCATGTGTTTTTTAATGAGCAGAGGCTTTTTTTTTGGCCGCTTGACCATAAAGCCCAGATTGGTGGAGGGAGTGCTGCAGTAATGATTGACCTTCTGGAAGTTTATCCTATTTGCACACAGGATCTTTGGAGCTCAGCCACAGTGACCATTGGGTTCTTGATCACATCTCTTACCAAAGCTTTCTCTGGCTGACGATGGCACCTGAGAGGTTAAACTCCCAGGATTGGAGTTATCTCGGCAATGAGAACCAGGTGACTTCTATACAATACAGCTGGCACCCAAAAGCGATAGAGCAAGCCTAGCTCCTGAGCTCATGTCATTGTCAAGAAGTTGTCACAATTCAGGTATATGTGCAGCCCTGAGCTCAACCTCACCACTGACCCTTCCTACTTGCACAGCCCGTCCTAGGCAACGGTGTACAACTGGACGGCAGTCCCTAGCCTAGGTACGTGCTGGGGCGTAAAGGGAGGGGAGAACAATGGGAGAAAACAATAGACAAAAGAACACACAATATGAGAGTAATCGCCAAACCAAGGTCAAACCAGGAAGTCACTTCAAAACCAGGGGAACAAACAGGAGCAAAGTCAAAAACACGAGCCGAGGTCAGAAGCCGAGAGGTAACGAAGTACAAGGGATGAGACGAGGACGAAGTCAAGTTCAAAGCCGAAGTCAAAACACACAAGTTGCAGGAGTAATCCAATCGCAGGTACAGGTAATAAGACCAATCACAGGCAACCTGTTGCCAGCAGGCTGCCTGTTTAAATAGGCCCCCAGGTAGGTCACAAAACGTGGCCAGCGTCACATGACCTAATTCACAGAATCAATACAGCTGAGTGCTGGCTATCTCTGCCAGCGCTCAAAAGGCCCCGCCTGATCATTGCCTAGGGGATGGGGAGAATGGCGGTCTCGCTGAGACTGAGTGTGCACCGGGTTCTTTCCGCGTCCTCGTCCTCGCTCCTGTACAGAGGCGGGAGACCGGCGGCGCTGCAAGGAGTGAGCGCGCCGCAGGCTCCCCATAACATAAGTGCTATCATGGCAGAGAAAGGTAGGAGGATATTAAGGCTGGGTTCACATCATGTTTTTGTCTTAAGTTTAATGTACACAAAAAACATATATGTTAAACTGATGCCTCAGACATAAAAAAAGTGTATGCTAATGTATACATTTTTTTGCCCAATGTATAATGTAAACCCAGCCTAAATACTGTAAGTTCACCCAATATACCTTAGATTTGTTTTTATTTGGTAGTAGCCCTCAAGGTCTTCATTCAACAAATGGGTCTACTTGATCTGAAGGATTAATCTGAAGAATTACTATGTTCATATAACCTGTAGCTAAATATGTCTATTCATATAAAATCCACAAAAAGAATTTGCATTCACAAGCCTACTGTATAGGGGCTGCTTTTGTGTCAGATTTGACACATTTAGGACCTTTTCTAGTAAAAAGTTGTGTGGTTATGGAACTATTACCAGAATTGTGTAGTAAATTAAAGAGTTTCTCAGTTAAATACATAGCGGGGGTCGCAGACAGCACCACATTTATCATATGATACATTATTTTGGGTCTAGCTTCTCAAAAGTCAAAGAACATGAAATTACAGCCTGCACGTACAAATTATACATTCCCGAAAAAATAGAACAGTTCACCTTATTGCATATCAAAGATGACCTTTCAACATAAATGTCTGTAATATAAGAAAAAAGATCTAAGGCAGTGCTAACACCATCTCTGCTCCTTCTCATCAACACAACCACCACAAAAATTCATATGCTTATCATTTTCCAAACATTTGACGTAAGATAAAGCATGATGATGCTGTAAAGCCTCGTTTCCATGTCCGTTTGACGTCTGAGGAAAATCTGTCTGTGTTTCATTCATGAAGAATCTGTGCTTGGTCCGTGTGTCTGTTTTTTGCCCTTCGTCTGTTTTTACCACTGACACTGCTCAGCTGAAATTTTATTTCCAAACCACCTCCTACCAATGGCCATCGATGTTGTGTCAGTGGTTTTTCATGGACATATAGACTTCAATGGACGTTTTTGGTCCACATCGTAGACCAAAGTGGTGCATTTCTTGTAATTTTTCTACTGACCCAAGGTCATCACATTATATCAATGGTACGTTTGCTGTCTGCGGAAAATGTAGATAGCACACATCTGTGAAAAATGAAAATGTGTATGAAGCCTAAGGCCTCGGATGGATCTTGATGAACGAGTCAAGATGAAAATCTTTACTGATATAAATTGTGCAATTCATTAAGAATAGAATGATGTATCAATAGTTAGTAGAAACCAAAAGGCTCAACCAATTGAGGGCTGGATTCCAAATCACCCTGAAAATCAGCAAATTGATTCTGAACAAATCAGATTTGTTACGAATTTCACAAAAATTCTGCTGCTAAATGAATCTGAAGTTTTGGCCATTCACTCCTGACGAAACATGCAAAATGGCGCCAGTGCCCTTTCACTGTAGAACAGGGCAGGAAGGATGAAAATATTGGCTCTGGGCTGGGACAAGGGGCAGGTAAGGGTAGGCACCCGCCTAGGGTGCCACATCGCTACCCAGAAGTGGGGGCACAATCATGGCCGCATCTGTGGGCATTTAGTCTCATAGGCTTCAGGCCGCTAGAGTGGGGCGGCATTATATACTGGCATTGGGGGAGCATTATATACTGGCTGTACAGTGGAGGAGCATAATATACTGGCACAGGGGGCGCATTATATACTGGCACTGGGGGGAGCATTATATACTGGCACTGGGGGGAATATTATAGACTGACTTTACAGGGGTGAAACATTATATACTGGCTGTACATGGGGGAGCATTATATACAGGAACAACAGGGGGATAGAGGAGCATTATATACTGGTTCTACTGGGGGAGATTATATATACTGGCATTATGGGGCATATATATACTGGCACTATGGGTGGTGGAGTAGTATTATATACTAGCACTACAGGTGGCATATATATACTGGCACTACAGAGGGGGTGGAAAAATATTATATATTGGAACTATTAGGGACCTATATAATACAGGTGACACTACAGGAGGAGAATTATAAATGTTGGGGTCACTGGTGGCATTATTACTACCAGGGATACTGTAGGGGCATTGTTATTACTGGGCACAATACAGAGTGCATTGCTATGAATTAGGGAGTATTTTCACTTTTGGGGACTCTGTTGCTAATGAGGGCAGTCTGGGAGCACTATTACTATGGGGGAGCTATCTGTTTGGCACTGTTACATCTGACAGTATAGTGTTTGTCGGCATGGGGGAGCACAGTGGGCATAGTATTGGGAATGGCAGCAGGATGACAGTGGTCCATATAAGTTTGGAGGCTGATCTGGGGTCTATATAAATTTGGGGGCTGATTTGCAGAATCTGTAACAGTTCCCCATGTGCCATATTGTAATGCTGTTGTCTTCTTATGTGGCAGAGGGGGCTGCACACCCCTGACAAAAGACATCTGTGTGTAATACGTGTAAATGGAGAAGAAATGGAGGAAAGTGAAGAACTGAAATCTGTGTTTTAATCTTTCTATTAGGATGTAATGTCCCTTTTAATTCTTCGGGGGAAAGGGCAATTTGCCTGCTCCGTCTAGGGCACTGAAATACCTGTTCCCGGCCCTATGTTGTATCAAATGACCCTGGGAGGGAGAAGGGCTTGCCCTGATTGACTCAGAGGTTTGCAGACAGCCTGTCAGCCAATCAGGGGGCAGGATTTTGGCAGGTCCTGGAGTCTGCGGGCTTGCACATGCTTTATCTTAAGTCAGTGGAAAAATGTTTGGAAAATGATAAGCATATGAATTTTTGTGGTGATTGTGTTGATGAGAAGGAGTGGAGATGGTGTTAGATCATTCTTTCAACATTACAGACATTTATCTTGAAAGATTATCTTTAATATGAAATAAGGTGAACTGTCCTATTTTTTTCGGGAATGTATAATTTGTACGTGCAGGCTGTGATTTCATGTTCTTTGACTTTTGAGAAGCTAGACCAAAAATAATGTATCCTATGATAAGTGGTGCTGTCTGTGACCCCCGCTATGTATTTAACTGAGAAACTCTTTAATTTACTACACAATCCTGGTAATGGTTCCATAACCACACAACTTTTTACTAGAAAAGGTCCTAAATGTGTCAAATGTGTCAAAAGCAGCCCCTATACAGTAGGCTCATGGATGCAAAATCTTTTTGTGGATTTTATTATATGAATAGACATATTTAGCTACAGATTATATGAACATGGTAATCCTTCATATCATGTAGACCCATTTGTTGAATGAAAACCTTGCGAGCTACTACCAAATAAAAACAAATGTAAGGTATGTTGGGTGAACTTACAGTATTTAGGCTGGGTTCACATCTCGTATTTGCCCTAACTTTAAAGAGGCTCTGTCACTAGTTTCTAACCTATGTATTAAAATACATAGGTATATAGGTGCATTACACACAATCCCAGACATACCTTTATAGCAGAGATCATTGCAGTGGTTGTTGAGGAAAGTGAACTTTTAAAAATATGCTAATTAGCCTTCGGAGCACCGGGAGGCGTGCTCTTCCCTTCTGAGCACTGCACCTTCACTGCCCTCCCGGGTCCGAGGCACACCCTCCTGCCTGTAATCAAGCCCCTGGAGTAAACAATAGACAGCGCTAGACCGTTCGGTCTAGCGCTGAAATCTCGCACCTGCGCATTAGAACTGTCCCCGGCGCATGCGCAGTAGCGCTTGCAGTGCCGAACATTGCAAGCGCTTTCTTTCCTATGCGCACGCGCTGTCACTTCCGGGTTCAGCGAAGTGACGGCGCGTGCGCAGAGGAAAGAAAGCGCTTGCAATGTTCGGCACTGCAAGCGCTACTGCGCATGCGCCGGGGACAGTTCTAATGCGCAGGTGCGAGATTTCAGCGCTAGACCGAACGGTCTAGCGCTGTCTATCATTTACTCCAGGGGCTTGATTACAGGCAGGAGGGCGTGCCTCGGACCCGGGAGGGCAGTGAAGGTGCAGTGCTCAGAAGGGAAGAGCACGCCTCCCGGTGCTCCGAAGGCTAATTAGCATATTTTTAAAAGTTCACTTTCCTCAACAACCGCTGCAATGATCTCTGCTATAAAGGTATGTCTGGGATTGTGTGTAATGCACCTATATACCTATGTATTTTAATACATAGGTTAGAAACTAGTGACAGAGCCTCTTTAACATATACGTTGGGGAAAATATGGATGCAGAAGTATAGCACACCATGTTTTCCATCCTGCAACATCTGGCAAAAAACGTATGCGTTAACGTATTTTATTTTTTTTTACAATGGAACCCTAGGGTGGCAAAGTGCCACTGTATGATATCTCTCTAAGGCATCCATTAACGTATATGTTTTTTGTATACATTAAACATAAGACAAAAATGTGATGTGAACCCAGCCTTAAAGGCTATGTACACCTTTGGAGGCAATTTTTGTTTATGATTACATTTTATTTTTGGCTAAAAATCATTTTCAATTGGGCTTTTTTTAAAAAATATTGAGCCATTCTGTCACAAAGGGTTATCTGTTTTTCTAGTTATGTGACTGGTACGTTCACTTTGTGCTAGTCATCTAATAAACCTTATCTCTAAACTACATTTGAGAACAGCAGGTGGCGTTTTCTCACCCAAGTGGGCAAATTTGTCCAAAACATTACCTTTGTCAAAATGAGTCAGGCATATGGATCTGTGAGGACTTTCACAACCATGGCTGATGACAATGAACAGATCTGCCATTGCTAACAGTCACTATTTTTCTCTGGCCCAATGATGCAAATGCTGCTGTCTACCTGTCTATCACGTTCTATATTATATTGCAGCTGCTACTCTGTCGGATGCCACTGCCTAAACAGCTACACATCTCCTGCCTTGTCTGTGAGGTTCTGCACTGCACTGCTGCTCCTCCCAAATGAAGAGAGATTTTTTTGGGTGCTTGCTCAGACATCTACTGCTACTGTATGTGTATAAACACTGGCAGGCATCTGTCCCCAGTAAGGAACAATTTTTACGACTATTTTTTATTTTAAAAAGTATAAAAAATGCACAGTGTGTTTTTAAACAGGCTGTTTCTTAATACTGTCAACCAAGCATTTACCTATCACTATATGTCAGTGTTACTTTGTAATAGTGTTAAAGAGCTTAAAGGGGAGGGGGAGCAAAAATGTGAAAAAAAATGTACAAAAAATAACAGAGAAAAAGAGAGAGAAAAAATATGGGTTCTAGGAGACCTCAAAGTGTCAATTTTCAGGCTAACTGAAGCACTTTTGATTCGGGTAGAATTGATTTACAGTGACCCAAATAAAATTTTTGGACCGATCTAGAAAATCAAGAGCACAATAATGAAAAATTCACTGCAAATGTGAAACCAGCCCTACCTTCTTATATCATTGCTTTTCTATACCATCAAGGAAAGAAACATTATTCTCTCCAAAACCCTTGACCACCAATAAAGCAGGCATTCTACTACCCCAGACCATCAGGGAAGCTGATATTAACACCTCCACACTACCCTGGACCACAGGGAAGCTAGCAAAACCTCTTAAACTACAAGACTAACACGATGGCTGATATTAACACCTTCACTACCCTAAACTACCAGATAAGTTGTCATTACCTTCAACCACTAGTCTAAGTTTAAAGGGAGTCTTTCACCTGTTTTTCACCAATATAACTATAGCAGTGTCCCACAGAAGATTGCATACACATCCCAGACATACCTGTGTACTTTGTGTCTGTATTACATGTCCAGGAAAAGCACTTTTATTCTGCAGGAAATAACAACAATCCAGCTGTAGTGGAATGGTTGACTCACTGTTCACAATCATCTCAAGTGACAACAGATACACACAGCCAGGAATCATTGGGTTCCTCTGACACCACTCTTAGTTGGCATGGCCCAGGAACTCTATGCCCCAATCTATCCTGAACCTGCCTCTTGCTTTTGGTGCTCCTTCTGCTAGCCAAGTAATGATAACCGCTGGCTGTGCTCCACTTTTCAGCAACGATGAACTTTGTGAGGACAATCAGCAGTTACAGGCCACCCCAGACTTGGAGGAGAGGTCCGCTGCGGACTCCTTTAGGCATGTAATTACCGGTGATGGCAGTCAGTGGGAGCACATGTTGCGAGAGGCCAGTGAGAGGAAACATGCCCATGAGACAGCAGGGTGGAAGTAGTGGGAGATCTGAAACCAAACGTGGGAGGGGTACACCATCTGCTACTAGGGAGACTACCTGTGAGGAACACACTAGAAGTGCACAGGTTCATAAAATCATCGGTGGGCAGGCATCACGCAGTGGTGGAGGAAAAATGCCATACTCGACAGTGTGGGAATTTTTCACAAAGTCTCTGGTGGACGTTAGCGTGGCAGTATGCAGGATTTGTGGGCAGAAGGTGAGGCGCGGCCAGGGTGCTAATGTTGGCACGACAGCCCTGTGTCAACACATGGAGCGTCACAGTGAAGTGGCGTGGGAAAACCATGCCATTCATTTAGTCTTACAGCCTAATGCAGTAACCGCTGCATTTCCCAGCAGGCTGCACCCCCTCTCCGACAGTCAGGGAAGGAAGGAAGCTGTTGTTCCTTCCCATTGACTTCAATGTTGTCTATTGCTCCTGATACTCCTCCTCCTTCTTCTTGTCTCTTGACAGCGATTGATCACTGAGGCGACTGCAAAATACAACATGCGGGCACTCATCCAGTGGCAAAGAAGCTGAATGTGCACCTGGCCAAGTTGCTGGTACTACTGTCCCTCCCTTTACATATAGTTGACTCATGTAGTTGCACATTTCAGAGAACTGATGGCTTGTGCCCACCCAAGGTAGAGAATCCCAAGCCAGCATTACTTTTCCAAAAAAGCTGTACCACCCCTGCACACATACATACGTTGAGCAGAAGGTGGGCCAGTCGTTGGGCCTCTCAGTGTCTGGTAGAGTTCACGCCAGTGCTGATGTATGGAGTTATAACTATGGTAAAGGACAATATACTGTATGTCGTTCAGCCCACTGTGATGCCACCTTCTGTGCCAATGTCCTCCTCTGCCTTTTCATCCTCCACCTTGTCCTCACCCTCCACTCTAGGCACATTTCACAGTGGTCCTCCAGTATATGACCTATGCAAAGCTCGGCATTGTCACGTGGTTCTGCACCTTGTCAGCCTTGGGGAACAGAGCCACACTAGGGAAGAATTGCTCGGCGTCCTCAATAAAGAAATCCAATACTGGCTGTCTGTTCGCCAACTGGAGATAGTAACCATGGTTACTGATAACGGGAAGAACATTTTGTCTGTGCTGCCGCAGGGAGGGTTAACCCATGTGCCCTGCATGGTGCACGTCTTTAATCCCATTGTCACCCAGTTCCTCAAGTCTTCCACTGAACTGCAAGAGCTTTTATAAATGTCCAGGAAACTGTGCATATACATCAGCCACTCTTACCGTACAAAACACACCCTCCTTGAGCTGCAAAGGCAAAATGTTCTTCCCCAACATTGCCTGATATGTGACTTTTCCACCCATTGGAACTCCATGCCCGTTAGACCACCTGTACGAGCAGAGGAAGGTGTTCAATGATTTCTTAATGCGGCAGAAGGACAGGTTTATACCCCAGAATAACTTCCACATTAGCCAGTGACAGCTCATCAGTGACATGTGCCGTTCGCTCTGGTTGTTTAAGGAGGCCACTTTATTTGTCAGTCAGCAGAACCACGGGATAAATGATGTCATTCCACTCCTTCACATCCTGGAGGGAATGCTGAGAAATATGATTGGCAAGGGGACAGAAGACGTGATGCCTACATCTTACGACCATCTGAACCTCGAGGAGGATGAAGAGGAGGAGGAAGATGACGAGGAGGACACAAACATCCAGGAATTATACACAACTAGGTGGTTTATCAGCCCAAGTGACAGGAGAGGACAGAGGAGCTGGAGGGCAATGACAAAGACAATGTAGATGACCCCGACAAACTGTAGCAGTATGCAGTGGAGATGGAGGCAGAGAGGCCATCTGAGTCCCTTGCAAATGGCCAGATGCATGCTTTCTTGTTCGGCATTCGGCAAAGGGATGACTACTGGCTATCCACATTGTTAGACCCTCGTTACTGGTCAAAAATGGGTGCATTTTTTTAGACCTTCTGAGAGGGATGCAAAAATGGACTACTAAAGAGACATGCTGTCATGGGCGCATTGGCCATAGACCTTACAGGGAAATTTCCTGGTGGGCTGATGGCCCAGGGGGCCAAACAAGCCCTCCTCTCTGCTTAACAGTAATTAACGCTGTGAGAATCAGGTACTCATGAACACGGCCAGTGGCTGCACATATCCTCCTGAATTCAACTGCTGTGGCCCACATCTAACCTCCTAAGCCCTTGCTCCATAGACAACTGGTGTAGGAGGACAGAAGATGGTAGCTATTGATGACCACCATAGAGGGCCAGCTTTTGGGGAAGTATATGGGGCTGAACTGTGTTATTTGGTTCTGCTGGGATAGTATTTTGCACTATGGTATTGTTTACCTCGCCTACTAGTGTTGCCCTGCCTTCTGTTAATTTGGACCTGCCAAGTTCCCAGTCCGCCCCTGGTGAAGGGGATATTCTACTTTGTGAGGGCACTAAGGGGGAATAAATACTGTGAAAGGGCAGGCACATGCCACAGCTGCAACATTCTGCAGATGTACTGTAGGTCTGATTCCTTCTGGCCAGTCCTGCATCTTTGGAATGTGGCAGGTGGCTCAATAATGTCATTGTGTCACTTACATCACAAAAAAATGCAGAATTTCTAGGCAGGTTACCTGTAGTTCCCTGCCCACTATTTGGAGCTTTTTTTGTGATGAAGGTGTCATGCACAAAGTTCCAGAGATGTAGACCTGTACAGAAGTGGTTATAGCATGAGTCAGACTATAGGGGGCACAGACCATGAGGCACAATATAGCAGAGTGCAGACCAGGAGACACATATAGAGGGGCACAGACCATGTGACACTGTAGGAGACACATAACATGAGGCACTACAGGGGGATATAGAGAATGAGGCAGTAAGGGGGGGGGCACAGAGCATAAGGAACTATAGGGACACAGAGGAAGAGGCACTATATAAAGGGGGCACAAAGCAAGATGTACTATATAAAAGGGGCACAGAGTAGGAGGCACTATATAAAGGGTCACTGATCCTCGCACTATATATAGGGGCGCAGATCTTGTCATTATATGAAGGGGGCACCGAATCTGACTCCAGCACAGAATCTGGCACCATATTAAGGGGATACAGTGAAAGAGGTGTTATATAAAGGGTCAAAGATCGTGCCCATATAAAAAGGGGGAACAGATCCTGTTGCCACACATGTGGCACTATATACCTGGGGCACAGAGAATGAGGCTATATATACATGGGACACAAGGTGTGTGGTGCTTTATTTATTTATTTCATAGTATGCAACATGATTGTATCCTGGGGCACAGTGTATACTGCTATTATATTTAGATCACAGCATTTATCACTAAGAGGTGTTTGTTTTAGTATATAGGATGCCAATGTGTTTGTAAAGTGAGGAGCTGAAGACATCTAGGCAGCAAACTCTGGAGAGATGAGTCTTGGCCTGGAGAAATATTCATAGTGGTCTGAACTGGATGGAAAGAAAAGGAAAGAGAATAACTCCGGAGGAGACATCACCTGTAAGTCAGTAAATGTTTATTCTGCCAATGACTGTGTCTGATCAGCGCTGTAGTCACTTGTAAAGTCTACAACGTGATGATGGGTGGTAGTATTTTCTTTTAGCGGTATTTTGAAACTACCACTCCGAGCATACCTTTACGCCTGTTCAGGCCATACTGGTACCTGTAGTTTTACACTTTACATACAGTACTTACAGTATATGTCAAGGGCTAACCTGATTATGCAAATTATGTCTATATTGAGCTCATGTCATGCTGGTGCTGTATATATATATACACTGTATTGGTTCTGGTACAGTATTTATGTAATGAGCTTGGTTCTAGTGCAGTATTTATGTGTCATGCTTGGTTCTGGTGCTGAATTTATGTAATGAGCTTGGTTCTGTGCTTTATGTTCATAGCTTGCTTCTGGTGCTGTATTTATGTACAATGCTTGGTCCTTGTGCTGTATTTATGTAATTGCTTGGTTCTGGTGCTGTATTTATGTACTGTGTTCGGTTCTGGTGCTGTATTTATGTAATTGCTTGGTTCTGGTGCTGTATTTATGTACTGTGTTCGGTTCTGGTGCTGTATTTATGTAATGGCTTGGTTCTGGTGCTGTATTTATGTACTGTGTTTGGTTCTGGTGTTGTAATTATGTAATGAGCTTGGTTCTGGTGCTGTATTTATGTACTGTGTTTGGTTCTGGTGCTGTATTTATGTACGATGCTTGGTTTTTCTGCTGTACTTATGTAATGAGCTTGTTATGGCACCACTAGAACTGTGCATGCATGGTGCCCTCTCTATTCACTGTTATGGAACTTCTGCAAATAGACAGTGCTCAGCTATTTTCGAGAGTCCTATATTGGTGAATGGAGGGGTGGTCGCACATGGTTGCGAACATATATGTGTTAGGGAGGGCGATGACCAAAAAGACTTCTCGCAAAGGGTGTTATGTAACCAAAGGCCGGCCCTCCTTGAGATCAAGACTTTAGAGGGGATTGTGGTTGGTGCACATAACTCTACTATCCTGATCCTGCTATGAGTACTTCTGAACTTACTCCCATGCAAACACTCATGCATGTTAAGCTAGCAGTGGCTTCCTACTTAAAATACGTGTTTAGCCAGATCTCTGGCGTCTTCAGGAGTATGTGGGCAATATCCCTCGAGATGCAATCTGGGAAACATGTTGGGGGGCAGCGTATGAATGTATTTTAAGTAGTAAGCTACTTCTAGCTTAACATGCATGAGTGTTTGCATGGTGAGTAAGTTCACAAGTAACCATAGCAGATAGCAGGAAAGGGCCAGTGGAGTTGTGTGCACTTATCACAATCCTCTCTGCAGTCTTGATCTCAAGGAACCAGATGTAGAGGCATGCAAGTCTTTTAAACTGTTGCACAGAGCATTGAAATAAAAGATTATTTTAAAAATAGGACAACATTAAAGCTAAATTTAAAATAGGGTAAAGCTGGTCATTGGGCTTTTTGTATAAAAGGGGATTACATGAAGAGCACTAACAGTGCCAACAAACCCCAGTGACGATCATGGGGTCCATTAAAGGGGATTATCCGATATCTAAAATATCACCCCCAATGCCCAGGCCTCTTATATGGATTATACTTACCTGCTCCCCAGCACCCACATCGTTCTGGATCCCTGCACGGTCACCGCTGCATCTCTCTGTCGCTCGGATCAAAACATCCAGCGATGGGGGGAGCAGGCAATAGCAGGCTGTGACGGTGACCAGCCTCAAGGGTTCTGGGGAGATACAATGGCGACCGTGCAGGGAGCCGGAGCAATGCAGATGTCGGGGATCAGGTAATTATAATCCATACAAGAGGCCCGGGCATTTGGGGGGATATTTTAGATATCAGATAACTCCTTTAAGTTTCTGCTATGGTGTCCGTCAGTGGCCAAGAACAGAGTAGCGGCAGGGGCATGGCAGTAACACACAAGTGAGTGTTTTGTTTTTTTTAAATGGAGTACAGTTGACGACCATGGGGTTCTTGGTAGGAATGAGCGAACCGAACTGTAACGAACCAGATTCGTTACGAACTTTCCCAAAAGTTCGGTTCGTCACCGAACCGAATTTTGAGAAAGTTCGTAACGAATCTGGTTAAAATAACGGCGACGCAAAATATACACATATTTATTGAGAATGTACGCTAATGCGTTCAAATTCAGTTAAGTAGCGTACAATTGACAACGCTACACTGTATGTTTGTTACTTGAGTAGGAATGTTCGCAGACGCAGTGTATGCGTACGCTAATGCGTACATATTCAGTTAAGTGGCGTACCTTTGACAACGCTACACTGTATGTTTGTTACTTGAGTAGAAATGTTCGCAGACGCAGTGTATGAGTACGCTAATGCGTACATATTCAGTTAAGTAGCGTACCTTTGACAACATTACACTGTATGTTCGTTATTTGTGTGGGAATCTTCGCATTAGCGTACGCATTAGTGTAAGTTCTCAAATATGCGTATATTTTGAGTCGCCATTGTTGAAGTCACTTGGTTTTTTTCCACTTTTTTCATTGTAATAGCAACTGCAAGTAAACGAAACTGTACCCTATCTGACTCCCATTATTGTAGAAGCAATTATTCAGCCGTTATAGCAAGGTTCGTTTTAGGTTCGGTTCGTACGAATCCGAAATTCAAGAAAGTTCGCCGAAGCGAACCGAACTTTTCAAAAGTTCGCTCATCCCTAGTTCTTGGCTCCAAGGTTGGACAACCTCTTTAACTATTTCACTGTCTAATGAACTGTAATTTTTATATAACCTCGATCCTAATTATAGTTTATGGAACAGACTGGTGCACCGGAAACTTTTATCCGAATCTAAATTCTTAAAACTATTTTGGATACTATTACTGAAAGTCACCACTCCCATATAAGGAAGCATAGTTCAGAATAACAGTTGAAAAACTGCCTTTAACTGCCTTTCATTATGTGTATTATTATTGTTCTCTTTGTAAATATGGCCACAGAGCAACAATGCATTCATTAGGCCAGGTTCACACTGTAATCCGCCGATCACTGCTTCCGGCACTGTAATTCGATCACTGCTTCTGCTGCACATGCCAGGTTTCCAGCCGGACAAAAGATGCTACACGCAATTTATTTTGTCTGGCCGAAAGTCAGCATATATACCGGAGAGCGGCCGGATTACCACCGAATCCCATTACAGAGAATGAACAGTCTGCCGGAGTTCACAGCGCAGATGTGAATCCAGCCCTACGGTGCATTCACACGACCGTATAAATGGATCCGCATCCATTCCCCAGTTTTGCAGAAGGGGTGCGGACCCATTCATTTCAATATGGCCACAAAAGATGCGGACAGCACACCGTGTGCTGTCCGCATCCGCTGTTCCACTCCGTGTCACTGCATAAAATAAAGAGCATGTCCTATTCTTGTCCGCAACCGCGGACAAGAATAGGCATTCTCCATATAGCGCTGGCCATGTGCAGTCTTCAAATTTTGCGGATCCGTGTTTTGCGGTCATGTGAATGTAACCTTAGTATAATGTCAGAAAAGAAGCTCTGACCAGCCACACTACTGAGAGAGAAAAGGGGAGGTGTGCTGCTGAGTCACCACCCATCCTTGGTCTTACTGATGGTCTGACAAAGAGTCTAAGGCTGGGCTACAAGGCGATCTTGGCTGCAACACCCATTTCACAACCAAAGATCGCTGTGCAGCAGTGCAGCCATTGAACTGAATAGGATCACAGTGAGACTGCCAAGATGCAATGACTGAGACCCCAGAATCAGTTGTGCTGTTACCCCATTCAGTTCAAAGGCTGCACTGCAGCACATCAATCTTTTGTCATGTCTTGGGTGACATGTCCAAGATCGCCGAGTAGTCCTGGCCTTCAGTGAGACCAGACAGAGAGGAAGTAAAAGCTAGGACAGAATGTAGTATACATAAAGTGACATACATAAAATTATACCATATCCAGAAAACCATCCACCCATTAAAAAAAATACATAGAATAGTCACATATAGTATGTTAATGTGATTAAACAATTTTGACGGGACTGTCCCTTTAAATTTTCTTCTATTGGAGATTCAATATCTTATCACACCAAAGGAACATGACTACCGAGTTTCAGTACAACAGAGCCTTGAGCCAAGTAAATAACCCCTTGCGGTCAACAGGAACAGCCACAGGGTTGCATTTCTAGGAATTTCTGCTAAAGCCAGGGATCAAATGTATGTAAATAGTCATGAGTGGTGCTGTTTCTCATAGAAAGCAGCCTTGTTTTCTAATTTCATAAAAAAACTTTTTGAAAGGCGTTTTCTCAGGTCAACAACCCCTTTTCAGGACATCCTGGTGATCAGCTAGTTGTTCTGTGTTCAACTCTGCATAATAAAGATTGGTCCCAGCCCCTCATGTTGCTTCTCCTCCACTGTCTGTCATACATGGTGATACTGCTTTATACATTCCATATTTTGTATTTATTTAGTTTTTTGGGCGGCTTTTTCGTTTCTAGTATTATGTTATAGTACTGATGTTTGTTACCATTATATAATTGCCTCCATTGAAGTTACTCTTATTGCTTGTAATATTATTATACTGCTTTTTGCCCATGTTCATGGTTAACATCAACAGTCTAGAGATTAGCACTTCTAAAGTTGGGGACAGACATTCAATTGTTGTTGGATGAACAGTCTCTAGCGAGGGCTGTGGCCACTCCTCATTTCTTCTAAATATAAGAACTTACACTCACCTTCCCAAGCCCCTTCAATCTAAGACTTTGTCCTTTCCCTGGCTGTATTCTTGTGGCTGCAGCAGTAATATCATGTACACATCTGTAGCCAATCACAGGCCTCAGCAGTCACATGCAGTACACCACTGAGGCCAGTCATTGGCTGCAATGGTTTACAGGATGCCACCCAGGCCCAGGACAAGATATTTTGGCCCCTTTGGCTCTGCTGTTTCCCGGCCAGGAGGTGGTCAGAACTGTGTCTCATCCCGCTTAGTAACGCTGAGATTTTGCACTATGCACAGCCTTTACAGTGACTCTCCCTGCACAGAGGCAGACATACTCCTCAGGCTTGTGCACAGAGCATCAATAGAGCAGGGAAAGAAGCTGACATCACAGGTCATGTGATATCAGCTAACTAGGAGAACGGGGCCACTGTAGATGAAGTAAGTGAATTGAAAACCCCCTTACATTTGTTTAGTTAGAAACATACAAAGAACAAAAAAATAACTCGGACAACCCTTTTAAGAATAGGATGAAAGTAAAAGATAAATGTAAAATAGGGTAAAGCTTGCAAATTGGCTTTTTGTATAAAAGGGGTCACATTAAAGGGGTTGTCCGAGTTATATTTATTGATGATCATCAATATCAGATCGGTGGGGATCCGACACCCGGCACCCCCGCCGATCAGCTGTTTGAACAGGAGGCGTGCACCGTGCCAGCACTGCCTCCTCTTCATTGTTTACCTGCTCGCTGTAACATCAGTAGTGTTGAGCAGGTGTATATAAATCTAACCGCCCCATACATTTCAATCCCATACACTTGTATAGGAACAAGCCGTCCCATTGAAATGAATGGGGCGGCTGGGTGTAATTACACAATTACACTCACGGCTACATATGTTACGGCTATGATGTAAACAATGAAGAGGAGGCAGAGCTGGTACGGCGCGCGCCTCCTCTTCAAACAGCTGATCGGCGGGGGTCCAGGGTGTCGGATCCCTGCCGATCTGATATTGATGACCTATCCTGAGGATAGGTCATCAATAAATATAACTCAGATAACCCCTTTAAGAGCAGAAACCGTTCCAATGAACCCCAGTGACTATAATGGAATTCTTGTAAAACTATTTTGAAAGCTATTACTGAAAGTCACCACTCCCACATAAAGAAGCATAGTTCAGAAAAATAGCTGAAAAGCCACCTTTCCTTATGAGTATTATTATAATAATGTATAAGTGACTACATAACGACAGTATCACAGGGGAAGGTTCATCAGATATCATCGTTGGCATAATCTGTAATAAATCATTCCTTTAGAACTTCCACATAAACATAGATCACGCAATTCTCGAGCTGCTTCCAGTACTGATCCTGCTGACTTTGTCAGTATTTATGTTTTTGGAGTTCCCCAATGGCAGATGTTGGAAGAAGCGGGATCATGTATGCTAGATTTCAACATATAATAGGGATTCATGTTTAATTGGCTTACATTTTTTTATGAACATCTATTTTTTTATTTCATGGTACTTTTGGTCTTTTTAATATTTTAGGGCATTTTTACTTTTAAATATTCTGTTTTCTTAAAAGGGCTATCCCGTGACTATAGTAAAAAATAAAAATCAGACGTCATATAGTAAATGACGACCTCTTTCTAACAAAGCTAGAACCAGCCCTGTACCTCACATAGCTCCAGAGATCTCCACATTAATTGCTCTGCTAGATTTATATCAAGCTGTCAGCTCAAGGGGAGTGTCTTTTCTGCTGCAGCTCAGGGGGCGTGTCCATGATCTCCCTATCACAGCTCAGGAGGCAGTTGAAGGTTAAAACTGAGCATGTGCGGCCTTCTCAGTGAGCAGGTCAAAGAAATAAGAAAAAAACAAACAGCAGGTGGCGCTATACAGATACATTGTATCGAATAACTCAGTGGCCATGCTACATTTTTAATTACAAACAATTACAGAAGTATTCAGTGAATACACTTTGAAGGGGTCGTTTCATGTGGACATTTATGGCATATCCATATTTTGTGCTCTCTATTCACTGTTTTTAAGTGAGTTGTGGGTCCTGGACCCGGGACCTCCACCTTTCAGCCATTTATAGTATATACTGTGGATATACTGTACCCTGAAGGGGATACCCCTTTAAGAATGCCCTCACAGACATTATTACTGGGCAATCATGTGCCCACATGCTCACCCAGATGTATATTTCTGCCATTTTATGCTCATGGGTAAATGTCTCAAGGTTACCACCAGCATCGCCTAGAAGCATGGGGAGTGGAGAACTATACATGATCCAGGAAGTCTGAAGATGTCATTCATTACACAAGTGCCCTAACATACAACATGTCTTAACAGCAGTAGACATGTCACATCCATAATATAAGGATTACCACACTGTAACAGCTGTATGTAAATGGTGTCTGAAATCTTCTGATGGGTGAACTTGATATCCTGCCTCTAAACTTCAATATTATCAAATAATTTCCATTCATATAAAGGATGTTATTCAGGTCATATACATGACAAATTTACTGTTAATGCAACTCTTCAATGTAATTTTCTAAATTTACGACCTTGGTACGCGAGTTAAGGTAATATTTTTTTTAATTGCAGCAATGCTAGATGTTTCTACCAGGTCCATTTAGACCATGTTTCTTTGTCTCTTTCTCTTTGCCTTCTTTTCTCTGTAGCTCACATCATGCCGAACTTTTTTCCGTAGTTCTGCCAAACTCACAACTTCAACAACTTAAAAAAAAACATGTAGGATAAATAATCATTAATATGGATATACAGTGATCCATCAAGATACAATGGCCTCAGAATTAATATACAATGGTCTTTTCTGACCCATCGTAAGTTGAAACCAGACCCAACATACAATGTCTCAGACTCAGATCCAACCGATCAAGGCCACTTCTCTGGTTAATAGCTGTATTAGTTACTAGTTATCAGCTATTCCTGACTGTTATATGTAAGGATGTGTTTTATCTCTCTTAGTTATCTGCTTATTTTTCTTAAATCTTCATTTTTTCTTATCTTGGATGAGATTTTGGGTCTTTGGAACCAATTACTCAACTTACAATGGTTTCAACATACAATGGTCATCCTGAAACCAATTAATATTGTATCTTGAGGGACCACTGTAACAGAATGTCCCATCCAATGATGTCTTGCTCACTTGGACATTTTAATTGCAAACAGTCCTCATAAATTTCATACTGTCCATCTCGCAAAACTCTCAACTTTCAAGACTCTTTAAAGGGGTACTCCAATCTGGACATTTATGGCATATAGCTAGGACATGTTATAAATGTCTGAGAGGTGCAGGTCCTACCCTTAGGACAAACTCCTCTCTCACGAACACAGTTCAGAGGTGAATGGAAAGCAAGCTGCAAATAACCATCTCTCCAGGTAAAAATATAATATTTATGAATAATAGTAATTAAAGGGCATCTGTCAACAGATTTGTTACATGTGCGCTTGGATACTGAAGACACCTGTGTTGGTCCCATGTTCATATGTGTCCGCATTGCTGAGAAAAATTAGGTTTTAATATATGCAAATGAGGCTCTAGGAGCAGCGGGGGTGTTGTCACTCCTAGAGGCTCTGCTCTTTCTGCAACTGCCACGCTCTCTGCACTTTGACTGACAGGGACAGGCAGTGTAAACATCATCACAATGAAAGTGCAAATGATGCAGAGAGAGCAGGGCCTCTAAGTGTAACGGCAACGCCCCCTTTGGTCCTATAGGTTCATTTGCATATCTTAAAACATTTTTTTCTCAGCAATGCAGGCACATATGAACATGGGACTTGGGAACAAGCCACTTACTAATGTATTGTGGTTGTCCATATTGCTTCCTTTGCTGGCTGGATTCATTTTTCTATCACATTATACACTGCTTGTTTCCATGGTTATGACCACCCTGCAATCCAGCAGTGGTGGTTGTGCTTGCAAACAAGGTTGCACAGCCAGGGTCTGACCACAGACTTCAGATAAAACTTACTCCAAACAGACAGAGCTCAGGAACTTAATAGCAGATTGAGGTGCAGATTCAGACACAGACTGGGGAATTAACCCCTAAGGAACCAGATTGGAGAGAGCTAGTATGCCCAGTATGCAGAGAATAGAGGCAGATGTGCAATGTCACACCAACACATGGCCCTAGATACACCTCCACAAATATTCGGCAACCAGCACACATGGAAGCAATGGCGCCCAGTGAACAGATGTGTAACATTAGTACAATCCATTGCTCATAATGAAATAGATAAACATACCAGAATCATCAGTTGCTTTGATTGCTTTTGGCATGGATGGCAAAGAAATCTTCTTGTGCCCCACAGACACATCAGATGCATCCAAAATGGGGTCAATGGAGATAGAAGAAAAATTATCTTCAGTCATATCTCGTAAGGCACAAAAATTGAGGATCTGTATTAGGTCATCCATTTTCATCTCCAGAATTCCTAGGAAAAACAGAAATACAGAAAGATACATCGTTCAAGTTCTGAAAGCCCCAGACAATGATTGAAAGCTTGTTCCAATTTTTTTCACTCTCATTGATGTTATCCTTCACCTCCTTTTGATGCTTGTACTATGCTTTGGGTGGGCCTGTACTATACATTTAGTGGTTGTCCTTGCATTGCAAGGAATTCGTACATGCATGGCATAGGCATTAAAGGGGTGGTCAGGTAGTCTAAAATGTTTAAAGGCTTTATCTGGTATAGAATAATACCCTTCTGCTCTTAATGGACCAATGTGTGGATCTTGTTCCTCCCCAGCCTATAGCTTATTTTAGTCAGCTTCCCTTGTGGAAAGGTGCCTGAGCAATAGGTTCTTGTATGCTGGTTTACTGCAATAGTGTGCCATCAGCTTGTTTGCCTGTTCTGCATAAAAACTTCTGCCTGCCCTCTGGATTTGATTCTTTGTGCCTGACAAATCTCTGATCTCTGCCTGATCTCTGTACTTACCCTGAGCTGCCCACCCTAACCTTGGAATGTTTATCTGATTGCAGAAATTCTGCTTGCCTTGAAATCGGCATGTCTCTGACTATGGATTTGCCAGATTCCTTAGTGCTCAGTACCGGTGTCTCTTGAATCCTGTTCACTTGAACAGAGACTACTCCAAGAGGTAGCGGCCTGCAGTGAAGTCCAGATCCCTGTACAGGGATTAAAGGGTAAAGACCAAGGGGGCAACTTAGATAATGCCCTTGGAAGTAGACCAAGCTAAATCTTTTAAAGTGACACAGCAGATCCACATCTACTCCGTAACACACTGGCTGAGGTGTGTCACTACTGCAGCCAGTTATTGGCTGAGCAGTCATTTCCTGCATGTTGAGAAGGACCAGGAGGAAAAGACGAGAGAGACCATAATGTGTTGGAATGGGAACAGTGGAGGATTGATAAGATATTACTTATTTTATGTTACACCATGCAGAGCCTTTAAACTGCCAGGCAGACCTTTAAAGTCTAACATAGGTGGGAGGGGACACTGATCAACCTCACGGTATAGGGCCCAGAAACTTCTGGTACTAGTAGCCCTAATAACCAGGGGCAGATTGGGACCTCAAAGTGGCCCTGGAAAAAAACGTAGACTAGGCCTCATGTTGTAGGTGAGGCCAAACTGGTAAGAGGTGAGGTCTAAACAAGTAGGTGTTTTATTTTTTGCAGGTCAGTCTGGTATACAGCGCATGACTGCTGCAGCCAATCACTTTCCTCAACGGTCTAATGCTGAAGACAGTGACTGGCTTCAGCAGTGATGTCTCATAGAACTGCACCTCCTTGGCAGGGGCGTAACTACTATAGCTGCAGACCATGCGATTGCTATGGGGCCCTGGGCAAGAAGGGGCCTAATTTTAGTTGGGATTATCTCCTCTTCTACTGGAGATGACTTGGTGAGGACTCTACCATCTAAAGGAACAACTTTTAGCAAATGAGGCAGTGAAAAAACTGGCCCAAGCGTCATTGTGTGTGTGTGTTTGGGGGGGGGCTGGTTTGATCTTTGCTATGGGGCCCTCACTTCTCTATGTACGTCACTGCTCACTGGGCATGTCACAGTGACATTCACAGTGATATGCAGGTGTACATGTAATTTTATGTTGGCGGTCGGGTATTTAAAAATAGTGTCCGCTCGCAAGCGCCATAGCCGCAAGTGCCAGCTATTTTAAACAGCAGGTACCCGGGGCTAATGTATGCGATCGACGATAATGTTTATTGCACACATTTAACCTTTCAAATGTGACCATGGCATCTGGTAGGTCAAAAACCGAGAGTGCAAGATAAAAAGATTTTAAAAATATTTAAAAAAAATAAAAAAAGTAAAATCACCCTGCTTTTCCTAAAATTAAAAAATATATAAACAACATCACATCATCATATTACAATATAAAAATATTTAGTTTTTTGGTCACTTCACCTCCCACAAAAAATTGAATAAAAAATGGTCAAAAATTTATATAAACCGATGAAAAGTAAAAGATCATCCCTCAAAAAATTAGCCCTTACTCAGCTTCATACACATAAAAATAAAAAAAAGTTTCAGTATAAAACGCAAGAAAAACTATACATGTGTGGTATTGTGGTAATCATACTGATCCAGAGAATGAAAATTAGAGGTCAGTTTTACCGCATAGGGAATGCTGTAAAAACAAAACCCATAAAACTGTGGCAAAATTGTTTTTTTCCATGCTATTTGGAATTTTTTTCCCACTTCCCTCTACATTGTATGCAACTGGAAAGGGTGCCAATAGAAAGTACAACTGCTATGTGAATCGAAAAATAAAAAAGTTGGGAAGTTGGCTTTGGGAAGGTTGGGACTAGTAAAAAAGGAAAAATGGAAAATCACCCAGTCTTGAAGGGGTTAAAACTAGTATGCTAATGTAGGAGCTGTGGTCTTTTTGGGGGGCACAAAAATGTGAGCAGAGCAGCACTGAACCCTGAACATGATGAACAAATCATTTACCAAAACATATAAAACCGTCTCCCACTTTATACAGTAACAGACGTGATAACTGTTGATTACCCAACACTTACTGAAATACTTTAGTTTTTCATGGCACGTAAGTTTTTCAAACCATAGGTCCTTCTTCATGGATGATAAGTCACAATCAAGATTCTTCACCAAATCCTCGGTAGCTGATGTGATCCGCTTAAAATCTATTGTCATTTCCAAATATATTTTTTTGTATTTTTCTGTTGCTTCAAATGTTTTCTGCAGTTCTTCCTGTAAGGATTTTACAGAATTATGGATATGAGTGAAGATGAGCATCCTTCCATGCGTCATAAATCAATTGATGAATGACACCACCTACAAACATCAGGTTTTCTGGAACTTAGATATTGATGTCCTATCCTCAATCATTTTGGTGGTGGTCCGACACCAAGCTACCCCACGGATCAGCTGTGGGATATGCCTAAGTCTTCTGAAAGGCTTGCTATGTAACATCATTGCTTCTATTCTCGTTACACATTAAAAGGTATCATACCAGCAAGACTCCTATTTTGTTTTTCTTAGGCCTCTTTCACACGACAGTATTTTTTGCGGGCTCCGATCCGCATTTTTCACATGAAAAATGCGGACCAATTCATTTCTATGGGTCCGCAAAAAATACTGAGAACATACTGTGTGCTGTCCGCATCCGTTTGCCTGTTCCGTAGCCCCGCAAAAAAAATAGAACATGTCCTATTCTTGTCCGTTTTGCGGACAAGGATAGGCAATGTTACAGTGGATCCGCAAAAAATACGGATGCCATACGGACGCCATCCGTTTTTTTTGCGGATCCGCAATTTGCGGATCCGCAATTTGCGGACCGCAAAACACAACGTTCGTGTGAAAGATAAGCTAAAAGATAGGGCTAAACCGTTCTTCTACTGGCTTAGGCTTCATTCACAAGACCGTATGTGTTTTGCAGTCCGCAAAAAAAACGGATGACATTCCGTATGGCATCCGTGTTTCCGTTTTTTCGGTTTTTTTTGCGGATCCATTGTAACAATGCCTATCCTTGTCAGCAAAACGGACAAGAATAGGACATGTTCTATCTTTTTTGCGGAACGGAAATACGGACATACGGAAACGGAATGCACACAGAGTACCTTCCGTTTTTTTTGCGGACCCATTGAAATGAATGGTTCCGCATACGGTCCGCAAAAAAAACGGAACGGACATGGAAACAAAATACGGTCGTGTGAATGAAGCCTAACACAGTACTAGACTTTTTTCTTCGACTTGAACCAATCTGACATTGATGGCCTATCCAAAGCATAAGCGTTATCAGATATCTAAATCGCAAAAATCTAGACAACCCCTTTAAAATCGCTATGAAGTAATTATTATATACTGTATGTTGTTATACAGAATATTATTGTTCGTGTGGAAATATATATAATATAAGATCGGCGGGGGTCCAACTACTAGGACCCTGGCTGATCAACTGGCTGCAGAGCTCCTATGAGTGTCATGGCTTCCGCACAGCTTACCAAGCACAGCGTCGTACTTAGTATAGCGGCTATGCTTGGTATTGCAGCTCAGCCCCATTCTCTTGAATGGGGCTGAGCTGTGTCTAGGCCATGTGACTGAAAGAAGGGGCCATCACATGGCCTAAGAGGCTCGCCTCTTCGTAAAGCTGATCTGCCGGGGTTCTGAAAGTTGCACCCCCACCAATCTCATATTGATGACCTATCCTGAGAATAGGTCATCAATATGTAAATCCTGGAGAACCCATTTAAATGAATCCAGCGCCTTGGCAAACTAATACCACTATGTACGAGCTTAAATAGAACCTGTCACCGCTCCTGACGTTCCTGTTTTAATAGCTACATGCATTCCCCATATAATAAAAATCCTGGAACATCTTGTCTTGTGACTCTATGTTATATCATTCCTTTATTACAAATTAAAGGAATCTACTAGAATAGTTATGACATGGGGAATTGCTAGCAGTCTGCAGTAAGGGTACAGAGGGGAGGTGACCTGACCCGATTGTCCTCCAGAAATGAAGGTACGCACATGCCGTTCCACGTTTACACTGAGCATTACTGAGGCTGCGCTGGACAGAAGTGACCTTATTCATCCCCCATAATAACTCTTTCTTACCTCGAGCTGCTTTTGGCTGATCACTTGCTCATTCAGGAGGTTTTTGTTCTGAGATTCCAAATTAAAAATTTCCTCCTAGTTAAACAGGAAGCACAATTACAGTAGTTATCAGCGCTCGTCTACATGAACGTTTTACAGACATTCATGCAAAGTTCAGGATAAGCCATATCCAACACGATGTTCCTTCAAGTTATGAGGGACTCACCTCAGTGGCTTTGATTTCTTGTTTAATCATTTCCACATCGCTATTCAGTACGTTGACGTATGTGAAAAGTGAATAATTTTTCATGTCATCGAACGAGTATTGTTTCGCCATCTTAGCAAGGTCAACATCCTCTTGTCCAAATAGATTTCCCAGTCCTTTACAGACGCTGTTGTAATTGTCAGTGATCTCCTGGTTGTGCTTTCTTAGTTTTTCAAGTCTTTGCTCTACAGAATCGAGATACAGTATATCAGTGCATAAAAGCAATAGGCAATATCAGCATATTGTACTAAAAAAAGGCTGTAATAGCATAGGATCTATGTGTGGAGGCTGAGTTACATGATCTACCAGAGGGACACTGCAGAAAATTGACAGAAGAACAAGGTCCAAATTGACACCATCATGGGGATGGTGACACAGTTGAATTGAGGAGGGCACTGGCTAAGTGCCTAAGTACCTGATGCTCCTAGTATTAAAGGGTTTTCCTGGAGTTAACTACTGATGACCTATCCTCAGGATAGGTCATCAGTATCTGATCGGTGGGGGTCCGACCCCCGGGACCCCCGCCGATGAGTTGTTTGAGAAGGCACCAGCGCTCCCGTGAACACTGAGGCCTTCCCTTAGCTTTTCTTAGGCCAGTGATGTCACGTTCATCGGTCACGTGGCCTAGGAGCAGCTCAGCCCCATTCAAGTGAAAGGGGCTGAGCATGATACCAAGCACAGCCGCTATACAATGTACGGTGCTGTGCTTGGTATGCTGCGAGAAGGTAGCGGCGCTCACAGGAGCTCCAGTACCTTCTGAAACAGCTGATCGGCGGGGGTCCCGGGTGTCGGACGCCCACCGATCAGATACTGATGACCTGTCCTGAAGATAGGTCATCAGTAGTAAAATCCTGGAAAACCCCTTTAATTAATGATGAGAGCATCAAATCGTTATGTACCCAGCTGGTGGCCATGAGAAGGGCTCAGGCCCACCAGAAGTTTACCTGAGAGATCTATGGCCAGTCCACCCCTGCTGGTAATCAAAATGTACCTTTTGGCCTCCAAAGTCCTAAGGACATATTTACAATGACATCTTAGAGTGCAAGTGCTCTTTGTTTAAAGAAATATCACCAGCTATTTAAGGCATATTGATAGCATAGGCCATAAATGTCTGATAGGAGCAGGTCCTAGAGGTGGAACCCACAACTATCTCAAGAAAGGAGAGCACATTGTGCACGTGTGGCTTTCTCCATTGACTGCTATTAGGGCTTCCTACAGTAGTCAACTGGCTCGGCTATTTTCAGAAGTCCCATAACAAGGAGTGTAGAGGTGCCCGCGCATGCAGGAGGGGGAACCCTCAACTATGAGACATACTATCAATATGCCATTAAATGTCCAGATGGGATAACCGTTTTTTACTGAAGGATTTTACATGGGTGAATCAAACATGATAGTTTCACAGCTATACCTTGTCTCTTTTGTTGCAGCTCTCTTGCCACTGAAGACCGATCACGCAATTTTGCTTCCATAAACTGCTTTTGTTTGTTCAGATGGTCCACATATCTAGAAAGTTCTTCAATCTTGATATCATATTTTTTTATTGTGTTGTCTGCTATGTCTTTGAAGGTCACGGTTTCTGTCTGGATATCAGTTCTATGATATTAAAATAAAACCAGATATTTAGTATCATGGTCTGGATACATGTATAATTATAAGTCAAAAATGCTACGATTTTAAAGAAAATGCTCTTCAGAACCAGAAAATCAATAGTTGTTTTTTTTTTAAGTGGATAACATTATGCAAGTGTTTAATGTAAAAGGGTACTCCGGAGCTAACAAACTGAAGACCTATTCTAAGAGTAGGTCATCAATATGAGATCGATGAGGTCCAACACTTGTCACCACCAACATCAGCTGTTAGCAGCAGTCACAGGTTACCGAAGTAAACAGTGTATGGAGCCTGAACACCACAGCACCGTACACTGTGTAGTGGCCATTCTTGGTACTGCATCTTGGCTCTAGTGCCTTAAAAACTGCCACTACACACTGCATGGAGATGTGGTGTTCAGACTTGTACGTTGTTTACTCCTAAAAACTGCAACTTCAGCTAACAGTTAAAGGGGTTTTCAGACATTTTGATACTGATGACCTATCCTCATGAAAGGTCATAAGCATTTGATTGGTGGGGGTCTGACACATAGGACTCCCGCCGATCAGCCGGTTGAGAAGGCACCAGCGCTCCTGTGATCGCCTCAGCCTTTTCACAGCTTATCAAGCAAAGCACTGTAAGATCCCCACCGATCAGATACTGATGACCTATCCTGACAATAGGTCATCAATATCAAAATCTCAGAAACCCCTTTAATTGTGGGGGTGCCAAGTATCAGTTCTCCACTGATCTCATATTGATAATTTATCCAATGAAAAAGGATGTGCTCATGCACACAAACGTCAAATTGCAGATCCGCAAAACACGGATGCCACCCGTTTGCGGAACAGTAAGGGGCGGCCTATTATAGAAATGCCTTTTCTTGACCACAAAATGGAAAACAATTGGACATGTTCTATTCTTCTCCATGCTGCCCTGTTCTTTTGCGGCCCCATTGAAGTAAATGGGTCCACATTCGAGCCACATCCGGAACCAAACCACATTCGTGTGCATGAATCCTTACTGGGTGGTTCAGCCCACCAGATTTACTATAACGCACCCCAGATATATAACATGCGTACTGCTAGATGTGCCAAATCTATTAAGAAGATTGCCTCTTAATACAATCTTACTCCAGTGATCTTTTTACTAAGACAGGCATATGAAACACCAGTCTTAGTAAATCGACCCAATATGTATTCACACAATACGTGGTTTACATTATCAATAGACCTCTGATAAATATGCTATTCATTAAACATAGTAATATTTAGTGAGGCAGAAAGCACATACTTTTCTTTATGAGCGGACACAATCTGCTCTTGTATCTTCTCTATGGAGGCCTTCTGACGGGTAATTTTCTGCTGCATTTCATCAATGATGCTCTGAAAGTTTTTCTTCTTGAATCGCAGATGGTTTATACTCTCTTTTAGCTTCTCATTTTCACTTTTCATCACGTTAAATTTTTGAGTGACCTGGAGTAAAATGCAACACATATAAACATCCTACGTTCAATACTTCTGAAATAACCAAATGTTTGATCTTTGTCTAAATAATATCGTTTTTCTTATTTATGTTTCTTTTTGTAAGGAAAAACGTATATTAAAGGCTATGTACGCACACCTTTTTTGCATTGTTCTCATTTATATTTTTAAATTGGTCTTTATTAAAAATATGGAATCCTTTTTTCTGTACAGAGCTGAGATTCTCTAGTAGCATCCTTTTCTATCTTTTCCATCAGACCAGGAGCTGACGGAGTCCTTATCTCTACTCTCTGACATTATAAACACTCATTAAAGCTCATTTCCTATCTTACTGATAAGAATGTGGCTTAAATAAGTGTTTATGACCTCTTAGTAGATTAGAGATAAGGGTTGTTAGATGACTGGCACAAAGTGAAAGTACCAGTCACACAGATAGAAAAACTGTTAACCCTTTGTGACAGAACAGCTCAATTTTTTTAATAAAGGTCAATTGAAAAATGATTTTAAGCCAAAAATGAGTAACATGCAATCATAAAATTGCCTCTGAAGGTGTACATAGCCTTCAAGACTTTAAAGGGGTTCTGAAACTCTTTCCAACTAATGACCTATCCACTGTCAAATTATTGTTTCCTTTTTTTACATTTTCTTTGTTATAAAAATCAAATTAAAAAAACATAAAACAAAAAATGACATAAAAAAGTTACACGTATTACCTCAAAAGAGGTGCAAAAAATATTAAAATAACAGAACGAAAAAAGTTATAGCTCTCGAAGCCGCATGAACTTAAAAAATAAAAATGTGTCTGGTCTTGAACGGGGGTAAAAACTGGTTAAAAGGGTTTATCTCATAGTAGACACTAATGGCAAATTAATTTTTCTGACTGGCACTGCGATATGCTGCTCGCGGTGGCAATGTGGCTACATATGGGCAGCCCATCTCAAGTGTAGACTATGAGAGATAAATAAACAGCCAAATGCGAGGACTTTCCTTACCTCCCACAGACTTCAATGAAGAATGAGCATGCATGTGTGACATATGTACTTGTCAAATCTTTTTTCTTAAAGGGGTTGTCCCATGAAAAATATCCTACATTTTTCAAACCAGCTCCTGAATCTGAATACTTTTGTAATTGCCTAGAATTGAGTTATTCAAAAAAATGTATCTGTATACCGCCACCTGCTGTTTGTCTTTTTTCTAAATTCTCTATCGATCTCACAGAGGTTGATATACATGCTCAGTTCCATCCAACTGCTACCAGCTGCAGCAGAAAGGACATACCCCCTGAGAAAGTGCATGCCCCCTGAGCAGCCAGCTTGAAATAAATTTAGAAGAGCAATTAAAGCAATGAACAGGCAGATCTCTGGATCCACGTGAGGTACAGGGCTGGTTCTAAGTTTGTTTGTAAGAGATTGTCATGTACTATATGATGTCTGATTTTCGTTTTTTACATTTTTTTACATTACTCATGAGATTGAAGTTGGCAAACCCCTGCCAATCAGACTTTTATACCATATCAAGATGATCTAATGACAGGAAGTTCATATAATTAATCAAAATAAAACAATATATGAATTTTGGCTTGTGAAAGTGTCAGGGATCCTTTGGTGTGGCAATGTTTGGTAGAGGATGGACGCTGGGTGTGGAGAAACAGAGAAGTACAGTGTGAGAAGGAGGAACACATTTTTCTTGGGATACATACATGTTGTAGTTCATTCTCCAGATGATCAATCTTGCTTCGTCTTACGGTTTTAGCTTTAGACATTACCCTTTTCTGTTGTACAATCTCTTCCTCTTTTTCTTTTATCTGTATTAAAGGAAATATTTCACCGAAAATGTTACCTGCTAGTTAAAACCAGATGGCGGCACATCTCCTTTTTATCTAATCTGATTTTATTTTCTGATTGCAGATTTGGTTATTCTATTTTCTGAATATGATTATGGAGGCGGCCATCTTGCCTGAGCTGTTCTTAACAGCATTTACACAGCATTAAAAAATTTTGCTTTACAGCAGCCCCATGGACCATAGACACAATGGACAGGAGGGGACCTCATTGACTTCTATGGGAGAGTTTTCTAGGCATGTTCTGTGACCTGTACAGAGGTCATTGTACAAGGAAAGAACAGATAAGCTTTGACAATCACCTATTGTGAATGGAAGATCCTGTCTTAAGGCCCTTTTACACGAGCCGATTATCGTTCAAATAATCGTTCAAACGTTCGGATTTGCACGATTATTGTTGTGTATAAACACGGGTAACGATTTAACGATGAACGAGATTTCGTTCGCTTCTCGTTGATCGCATCTTTTGTCCTGCCAATAAATTAATCGTTCATCGTTCGAAAATCTTCCAGTTTAAACGAAAATCGTTTAGTCGTTGGCAGATGGTAATGGTAATGCTTATGGCAAGGAGCAAGGAACGATCGTAATAACGATTATAAAACGACCGAAAGTACGAAGATTGTGAACGACTTCTCTTTCAGTGTAAACGGTATTTACATTGCATCAGTCGATCGTTCATCTACGATCGCTAATACGATTTATCTTTCCGTGTAAAAGGACCTTTATCTATACACAGAGGTGATATCAATATAGGCAGGATTACAATAACAGATAAGCAGATAACTGCAATAAAGTAATCTATACAGACCAAGAAGTGGCGCCTATTATGCTTAGCAGGCAGTATGAAAACTGCAGGACTTTATGGTTTTTGTTTAAATATAGATGTTGACATGGAAAATTAAAAAATAACCATTAAAAATTCTTTAAAAATATGTTAAACATCCAAGAGAAAAAGAAAAGAGAAAAAAAAAACCCTTCAGGTTTGGGCGAGGAGGATGATGATTGCTATGAATGTGATTTTAAATCATTTTGATATGTATATGATGTATTCAAGTTGGAAAATAATATAGGAAAAAAGGGAAAACATATATTAAACATAAAACGTGATTTAAACAATTAGTCATTTCCTGATTACACGTTCCCTTTAACCATAAAAAAGAAATAAGACATGTTGCACATTGGCATCAACAAACAGGAGCCTTTGAAAGATTCTAAAATACTAAGCTGCCCAACCTTTATCACTACTCATTGTCATTGCTCTTAAGGTCCCCATATACAGTCATGGCCAAAAGTTTTGAGAATGATACAAATATTAATTTTTACAAAGTCTACTGCTTCAGTTTTTATAATGGCAATTTGCATATACTCCAGAATGTTATAAAGAGTGATCAGCTTAACAGCAATTACTTGCAAAGTCAATATTTGCCTAGAAAATGAACTTTATCCAACAAAACACATTTCAACATCATTGCAGCCCTGCCTTAAAAGGACCAGCTAACATCGTTTCAGTGATTGCTCCATTAACACAGGTGTGGGTGTTGATGAGGACAGGGCTGGAGATCAATCTGTCATGATTAAGTAAGAATGACACCACTGGACACTTTAAAAGGAGGCTGGTGCTTGGCATCATTGTTTCTCTTCTGTTAACCATGGTTATCTCTAAAGAAACACGTGCAGTCATCATTGCACTGCACAAAAATGGCCTAACAGGGAAGAGTATTGCAGCTAGAAAGATTGCACCTCAGTCAACAATCTATCGCATCATCAAGAACTTCAAAGAGAGAGGTTCCATTGTTGCCAAAAAGGCTCCAGGGTGCCCAAGAAAGACCAGCAAGCACCAGGACCGTCTCTTAAAAGTGTTTCAGCTGCGGGATCGGGCTACCAGCAGTGCAGAGCTTGCTCAGGAATGGCAGCAGGCAGGTGTGAGGGCATCTGCACGCACTGTGAGGCGGAGACTCTTGGAGCAAGGCCTGGTCTCAAGGAGGGCAGCAAAGAAGCCACTTCTCTCCAGAAAAAACATCAGAGACAGACTGATATTCTGCAAAAGGTACAGGGAGTGGACTGCTGACGACTGGGGTAAAGTCATTTTCTCTGATGAATCCCCTTTTCGATTGTTTGGGACATCTGGAAAACAGCTTATTCGGAGAAGACGAGGTGAGCGCTACCACCAGTCTTGTCTCATGCCAACTGTAAAGCATCCTGAAACCATTCATGTGTGGGGTTGCTTCTCAGCCAAGGGAATCGGCTCTCTCACAGTCTTGCCTAAAAACACAGCCATGAATAAGGAATGGTACCAGAATGTCCTCCGAGAGCAACTTCTCCCAACCGTCCAAGAGCAGTTTGGCGATCAACAATGCCTTTTCCAGCATGATGGAGCACCTTGCCATAAAGCAAAGGTGATAACTAAATGGCTCAGGGAACAAAACATAGAGATTTTGGGTCCATGGCCTGGAAACTCCCCAGATCTTAATCCCATTGAGAACTTGTGGTCAATCATCAAGAGACGGGTGGACAAACAAAAACCTACAAATTCTGACAAAATGCAAGCATTGATTGTGCAAGAATGGACTGCTATCAGTCAGGATTTGGTCCAGAAGTTGATTGAGAGCATGCCAGGGAGAATTGCAGAGGGTCAACACTGCAAATATTGACTTGCTGCATTAGCTCATTCTAACTGTCAATATAAGCTTTTGTTACTCATAATATGATTGCAATTATATTTCTGTATGTGATAAAAACATCTGACAAACACACATAAAAACCAGAGGGCAGCAGATCATGTGAAAATATAATATTTGTGTCATTCTCAAAACTTTTGGCCATGACTGTACATTAAATTATTGTCGGCTGCACCCGACAGGACTGGACGAGAAGCTAATGTGTATGGGGGCTCTTCTCCAACAGATGATGTTGAGGGAAAGGACTGGGTGCATTGAATTTTAGCACCTGATTAGAGATGAGCGAGCATGCTCGGCCGAGCATGCTCGCTCATCTCTACACCTGATCCTTTTGTTCTCCAGAGAGATTAGTTGTCTCCATTGAAAACACATACATGCTCGGCTGAATTAAGCATGGAGGGATAGCTATTGAAGTTGTATGGACTCTAGAGTTTCACCAAATTAAAAATCAGTTGCTCCCATTAGCTGTTTACATGGTAGTAACTTAGCATGCTCCATGTGATACACCATAAAATAAAGCTCTACACACCCCAGCATGCCCTGGAATACTCAATATTAGGAACATGAACAAGACATAGACAGGGGGATGATCCATCAGCAAGTTGTAACACTTGTAATCTAGATAAACCAATATCAATATGCAAAATGTAGTGGTTGTCCCATGAAAATATTCTGCAGTTTTCAAACCAGCACCTGGATCTGAATACTTTTGTAATTACATGTAGTTAAAAAATGTGTATAGCCACTGAGTTATTCAATAAAATGTTTCTGCATAGCGCCATCTGCTGTTTGTTCTTTCTCTTATTTCTCTGTCCATCTCGATGAAGTGGATGCACATGCTCAGCTCCAACCTTAAACTGCCTCATGAGCTGTGATAGGGAGAATGCTGGAGCAGAAAGGACGTGCCCCTGAGCTGTCAGCTTGATAACAATCTAGCAGAGAATTTGGAGAAATGAGAGCTCTGGATCCATGTGAGGTATAGGGCCGTTTCTAGGTTTGTTAGAAAGAGATTGTCATGTACTTTATGATGTTTGATTCTCATTTTTCACGTTAATCATGGGATAACCCTTTTAAGTGTTAGCGCATAATAAAATGATACAATGTCTGAGCTGTACAGAGCTCTAAAACGTAGAAGTATATGGGACTCTAATGTACTCCCAAGAGAGGTCCTGTTCTGATAGTGGGGGAGTTTGGAAGCATCTCGTAGAGCACCAACGCCCATTGTCATTTTTCCCTGTCAGGGAAGTTCAGGAATCAGATACCCTTTTCCTGTCAGAATAACAGCTAAAGACAGCCTTAAGTAAAGCCTTGAGATTCCAGACTGCAGAGTGACACCCCATAATGCCCTGCTATTAGAGGACTCTGATATTAAAGGGTTTCTGTCACCAGTTTTTTCGGTATAATCAGGCTGACATTAGAGATGTGCTAATGTCACCTGATTCCAAATATATATGTGTTTTATTTACTGGTGCCCCCATTTTTATATAAAATGAACTTTTATTTTATGCTAATAAGGCTTCTAGGGGCAAGGGGCGTTACCTCTGCTCCTAGAGGCTCTGTTGATTGACAGGACCAGGCAGAGAAGAAACACTCCATTCACCATAGCTTTCAGGGACCTTCAATGATGTCATGACCATGTGATCAGTCACATGGTTAGGATCACACAAATAGCCTGTCTCCTCCTAAACCATGTGACTGATCACATGGTCATGACATCATTGAAGGTCCTTGCAAGCTATGGTGAATGGAGTGTTTCTTCTCTGCCTGGTCCTGTCAATCAACAGAGCCTCTAGGAGCAGAGGTAACGCCCTTTGCACCTAGAAGCCTTATTAGCATAAAATAAAAGTTCATTTTCTATAAAAATGGGGGCACCAGTAAATAAAACAGATATATATTTGGAATCAGGTGACATTAGCACATCTCTAATGTCAGCCTGATTCATACCGAAAAAACTGGTGACAGAAACCCTTTAAGCAAAGATCCCATTTCTGCTCATGCACCTTTTCCCTTCCCCTTCTCAGGTATTAAAAAAAAGCACCTGAGATGTAATATTCTAAGCCATGTGTTTCAAGGAATGGACTCAAATGTTACCTGCACTCCTTGATATGTTTATCTGCAACATTTTGAAAGACTTTACCCTCT
>ONZH01016861.1:0-36270 GCA_900303285.1 Rhinella marina | reverse complement strand
GCGTAGGGCTAGCGGAATCGGACGTGGACGAGGACGGGGGCGCGGAAATGCTGTTGGGGGCCTTGTTGAAGCCAGTGGGGATACAATGCGTGCTGGTGAGGGCAGCCAGGATCCACTCATCCAGAATCCCTGCCTTTATGGGACAGTTAAGCAGGGGGCGGGTTACAACCGCTGTTGAGGCCTGAGCAGGTTGAACAGGTGGTGCAATGGATAGCCGATAGCGCTTCCACACAGTTGTCCACCAGCCAGTCATCCACACAGTCTCACTCTGACCCTCCTTTCCTCCACACCTGGCCAACAGAGTCATCCCACACTTGACCCCTCCCAGGAGCTCTTTTCGGTCCTTTTTCAGATGTGCCGGAAGAATCCCAGGAGCTAGCAGAGGAATTTGTTTGTAGTGATGCCCAAACACTTGAGTATTCGCCATCTCCTGCTGATGTGGACCCTGAACCAGCATCTGTTATCATGAGCGATGATGATGATGAGACGCAGTTGCCATCAAGGGAGGCTGTTGGAAATGTCCAGTGGGCAGGAGGAGGAGCAGAGTGAGGAAGTGGAAGAGGAGGTGGTGGATGACGAAATGACCGACCCCACTTGGCCAGGGGTGATGTCCAGCGGGGAAAGCAGTGAGAGGTGGTGGTCTGCGCAGCACCGAAAAAGGCAGCAAGAGGCAGAGGGGAGTCAGAGCAGAGGGATGTCGAGGCAGAGGGATGTCCACAGGCAGAGGGATGCTCCACAGGCAGAGGGATGTCCAGAGGCAGAGGACAGTCCAGACAGAGAAGTGAGGCCACAGCCAGCAGGGCCGAAGCTGTTCCCGGCAGCGGGCAGTCGCGCGAAGCTCCCCCATCGAGGCCTCGTACTTCTGTGGTGTGGAGATTTTTTAATGTTTGTGCGGATGACAAACTGAGCGCGGTTTGCACCACTCTGCCACTCAAAACTGAGTAGGGGCTCCTGAGAAGAGCAAATCTGACCACCTCAGGCATGCGCGTCACTGGAAGTCAAGCACTGGGCTGAGTGGGAGAGAGCAAACGCAATACAACCTCGCCCGGTACTTGCTGCCACTGCTCTTCCCCTTTGTTGTGTGCTGCCACTGCGGTCCAGACCTCCAGCCAGGACACCTCCACATCTGCCTCTGCTCAACTTTGGGGCCTTCTCCTTCAGCCTCCACCTTCCCCCGCATCTTCGCCTGCACCCTCACACTCCTCGTCCCATCAACTGTCCATCTCGCAGGCGTTCGACGCAGGCGGAAGTACGCCTCGAGTCACCCCAAGCCCAAGCCTTAAACTGCCACATCTCCAAACTGCTGGCCCTGGAGATGTTGCCGTTTAGGCTTGTGGAGACGCAGGCCTTCCGCGACTGATGGCGGCTGCCGCACCTCGCTATCCGTCCCCAGCCGCCACTACTTTTCCCGGAGTGCCGTCCCCGCCCTGCACCAGCACGTGTTCGCGTAACATCAGGCGGGCCCTGAGGTACGCAGTCAGCGCAAAGGTCCACTTGACCACCGACTCGTGGACAAGCGCTTGCGGCCAGGGACGATACATCTCTTTGACGGCACACTGGGTGAATGTTGTGGAAGCGGGGACGGGGTCGCAACAGAGACGGCCTACTACACCCCCCCCCCGCGCCAAGATTGCCAGCACGGGTTTCTGATAAACCCCCTCTCTCTCCTCCTCCTCCTCCTCCTCCTCCTGTGCCTTAACATCGCCCTCAGCCGCTAGCTGGAAGCGTTGCAGCACTGGCGCGGGGAGACGTCAGCAGGCGGTGCTTAAGCTCATCAGCTTGGGCGACAGGAAGCACAGCGCCCCAGAGGTGAGGGACGCCATATTGCAGCAGACGGAGATGTGGCTGTCGCCGCTGCAGCTAGGACCAGGCATGGTCGTGTGCGATAACGGCCCGTAACCTGGTGGCGGCTCTGGAGCTTGCCGAACCAATCACGTTACCATGCCTGGCCCACGTTTTTAATCTGGTAGTCCAAAAATTTCTAAAGACTTACCCCAACCTGGCAGAGCTACTGGTGAAAGTGCGGCGCTTGTGCGCTCACTTTCGGAAGTCAACTGTAGCTGCTGCTAGCTTAAAAAAAACTCCAGCAACGCCTCCATTTGCCTGACATCGGCTGTTGTGCGACCTGCCGACTCGCTGGAATTCCACCTATTCCATGTTGGCCAGGGTGTGTGAGCAGCAAGAGAGCATTGATGGAGTACCAGATTATGAATCCACGCGTGCCTCCAACTCAGCTCCCTCAGTTTGCAACCACGAGTGGCCATGGATGGCAGACATATGCGATGTACTGCGTATCTTGAGGAGTCCACCAAGAAGGTCAGCAGCGAGGACGCTATAGTGAGCGTAACCATCCCGCTCCTATGCGTCCTTAAAGAATCGCTCATCGCAATAAGGGAGAACGCATTGCACGCAGAGGAGACGGGGGTAGGAGGAGACGCAACGGAGCTACACAGTCAGACCACACTTTTGTCTGCTTCACGGTGGCAGTTGCAGGAGGAGGAGGATGAGGAGGAGGACGACGTGGAGGGTGGCTGTGGAAGAGGAGGAGGATGCTGGCGGCGAGGGTAGCAGTCAGGCTGTGGTGCGTCTCCCATTGGTTCAGCGCGGATGGGGCGGAGAGGAGGCGGAAGAGGAAGAGGAGGAAATGGCAAGTGATCCTTCTGGTGGGGGCAGTGACGTCATGCCTATTCAGAGTCTGGCACACATGGCTGACTTCATGCTGGGCTTTTTCCCGGGACACACGTGTTGTCCGGATAGTGGAGAACAAACTGTACTGGGTCTTCCGCATCCTGGACCCCCGGTATAAAGATAACGTCTCCTCTTTTATTCCGGTAGAGGAGAGGACGAATCGATTGCTGGAATACCAGAGGGAACTCGTGCAGAACATGATGGAGATTTTCCCACCCACCATCGCTGGCGGCAGAGAGGAGAGGGTCTCCCAGAGTCCCACAACATCGATCAGGCCCACAGCCACCAGGGGAACACTCTCCAAGGTGTGGGACACGTTCATGGCACCCCCTCGTGCAACTTCCATCACTGCGGGGCCCGCTATCAGCAGGAGGGACAAGTATCGGCGGATGTTGCGGGAGTACCTGGCAGACCGTACCCTGTCCCTCCCGATCCCTCGGCGTCCTACACTTACTGGGTCTCCAAGTTGGACACGTGGCTGGAACTGTCCCTGTACGCCTTGGAGGTGCTTTGCCTGCCTGCGCCAGCGTGCTATCAGAAAGGGTGTTCAGCGCAGCCGGGGGCATTATAACCGATAAGCGCAGCGCCTGTCAACCGACAGTGCCGACAGGCTGACGCTAATCAAAATGAACAGCAAGTGGATTGACCCGGACTTTGGCTTCTCCAACAGTGGAAAGCAGCCAAAAGTGAAGTGCCATCTGTATGAAGTGCCATTTCCTCCTCCACCTCCTCCTCCTCCTCCTTACCGCCGTAGAATTGCTCCGTAAAATAAAAAAATTTATATATTTATGGCTCACCTCTTGGGCCTCCACAAAATTTTTTAAGAGGTCTCACCTCTTGGGCCTCCTCAAATTTTTAAGAGGTCTCACCTCTTGGGCCTCCACATAATTTTTAAGGTATGGTCTCACCTTTGGGCCTGCACCTCTTTGGTCTAATTTTTAAGAGGTCTCACCTCTTGGGCCTCCATACAATTTTTAAGAGGTCTCACCTCTTGGGCCTCCACATAATTTTTAAGAGGTCTCACCTCTTTGGCCTCCCAAAATGTTTAAGAGGGCTCTTGGGCCTCCACATAATTTTTAAAGAGGGCCTCCAGTTTTAAGAGGGCCTGGGCCTCCACATAATTTTAAGAGGACTCTTGGGCCTCCACATAATTTTTAAGACACCTCTTGGGCCTACAAAATGTTTAAGAGGTCTCACCTCTTGGGAACTGTCCCTGTCACGCACTTGGAGGTGCTTGCTCTGCCCTAGCCGTCCAGCTTCCACGTGCTCACCTCTTTCAAGAAGAGGTCTCACCTCGGTGTCTCACCTCTTGGGCCTCAGCTTGGGCAGCGGGAGGTCTCATTATAACTCGCCTCCACAAAATAAAAGCGCAGCTCGCCTGTCAAACCTCTTGGGCCTCCCGGACAGTGGGCCTCCACGACACCTCTTGGGCCTCCTGCTCTTGGGCCTCCACTAATGGGCCTCCAAAAGACAGGTCTCAGCAAGTGGGATTTGACCCGGACTTTGCTTCTCCAACAGTGGAAAGCAGCCAAAAGTTGAAGTGGCCATCCTGTATCTAGAAGCTGCCATTTCCCCTCCACCTCCTCCTCCTTAACCGCCTTTAGAATTGCTCCGTAAAATTTAAAAAAAATTATACTATATTTTATGGCTCACCTCTTGGGGCCTACAAACAATTTTTAAGAGGTCTCACCTCTTTAGCCTCCACTAATTTTTAAAGGGTCTCACTCTTGGGCCTACAAAAATTTTAAGAGGTTCACCTCTTAGCCTCCACATAATTTTTAAGAGGTCTCACCTCTTGGGCCTACAATTTTCTCATGGTCACCTCTGGGCCTACCACAATTTTAAAGAGGTCTCACCTCTTGGGCTCCACATAATTTTTAAGAGGTCTCACCTCCTGGGCCTACAAAAATTTTCTCAGGCTCACCTCTTGGGCCTACACATAATTTTTAGGGTCTGCAGCCTCTTGGGGCCTACAAAAATTTTTAAGAGGTCTCACCTCTTGGGCCTACAAACAATTGGTTTCATTATGGCTCACCTCTTGGCCTTAATAATTTTTAAGAGGTTGTCACCTATTGGGCCTGCCAATTTTTAAGAGGTCTCACTCTTTAGCCTCCACACAATTTTTAAGGACGTTCTTGCACCTCTTGTCCTCCACATAATTTTTAAGAAGGTCTCACCTCTTGGGGCTCCACATAAAATTTTTTAGAGGTTCAGCCTTGGGCCCTCCCATAATTTTTAAGAGGTTCACCTCTTTTAGCCGTCCACACAATTTTAGCGTTGCACCTCTTGGGCTCCAACAGATACCGAAATTTCCGATGAGCCTCTGGCCAGCCCTACGGCCATCCTTCCTGCCTTTTGCGGTTCCCCTACGCATCCCTCAACATCCCCACTGCTTTACCTGCTAGACATGACACTGGGCCAGGTTCGGGTGAGCTGACATCTCAAGCGTCAAACAATTTTGGGCATTTTAAGGCTTTCTGCATGTGTTTGAGTTGTTTTTACATTTTAAAAGAAGCATGCTCTGACCACAGTCTCACACACCACAATGACAATTTGGGGTGGGGTCTATTTGCTTTTCCCTTTGCTTATGCCATCTGTGGTTTGTCAATAGGCAACGTATTTTAAGGGGTGGCAGAATTTTATCTTCTTTTTTGGTCTTTTGGGCTTCGGTCCTATAAAATGGGAGAAAATAATTACCAAGCAGGTCTCACTTTCAGAATGCTTAATTGGGCAGGAGTGTATTGTTGAAAGGCTTTGATAGTGGCGAAAGTTGCGACTTGGGCGCGTTTATCATCCCTCGACTGCTTGTTCTGCCTGTCCTCCGTACATTGCACAGGTTATCTTTTTCTGGAGGTTTCAGGGTGGACAGTGCCTCGGAAGTGGTCCATTTGAGATTTCCAATCTGCTCGAACTCCTTCCCCAAGACTTTAATGGGTTCGACATTCCTGTGCAATCGTCTGCAAAAAAAAAAAAGAATTTGCGGTTATTAAAATTTTGATTTGAATCTTCTCACTACTCCTAATCTGTAACTTTCAAAATGAGTCTTTTTTTATGAATGTTAGTTATTTTTGGGAAAAATTACGCCAAAGTTAATATTGTAGTGTGGTCATTTTCTTGTTTGGATGATACTGCTTTACGCTCTTTGAGAGTTCAACATTGAATTGATGTTCCTTTTTAAACCAAACATTTGCGACTAATACTGCACTAATTTGCAATGCCTTGGGCACTGTATTTTTGGACTCCTTGGGTCCACTGTCCCTTTTTGGCAACATGTTGCAAATTCATTTGTTCATCTTTTACATTCTATAATAGTGGATTATCTTTTCACATGGAAAAGAGGAGATAGAATTATGCCCCTTGCATTGAATTTGGGTTGTAGGCCGAACTCAGCATATCATCATGTTTCCTCTCCCAATAATTTTGAACGCTGAGTTGAAAATGAAGATTTATGTTTGCTTCGTTTTCCCAAGTCCACATGTCATTGTGTTATTATTTTCCGTGTTTTGCCTTGGTTCTTATAGTTTCTCAGTCCATATTTTTGGGACACTATCTTTCACATGCTCGCCACAGGTATAATTATAATGTGGATTTGGATAAGATGTTTGGACATTATTACTTTCACGCATTTTGAGCACATTTTGGCTTGGATGCTTTTTCCGTTTACCTAATTGCAAACTGTCATTATCCATATCTGAATAACCGAATTTTTCAACCTTCTTTTGATATGCTTGCATTTTATAAGGATGTCTGTAAGTATTGGCACATTTTTTGAAGGATATACATTTACTCTGTTGATCATTGTTTGAATTTCGTTCAAAACATTTCCGATTTTAAAATATCAGTGGGTTTGGGAAGGTCCTTTGGTTTGACTTCATGTTTAATCTGACAATGAAAGTGACTGTTGCAAAATTCATTTGTGTTTCTAATTTTAGGAGATTACATACGAACACGCTGGAGGTCAATTCGGGATAGATTTATCCATGACCTCAACAAGGCACAGTTGGCCCCCAGTGGATCTGGAGCTGTCCGAAGTTGCCCATATCGCTATGAGCGGGCTCTCCAGTTCCTACGGCGCACCGCTGAACTTCGAAGGTTAGTTCAAAGTGTCAATTAGGAAATAAACCAATCATCCTCCACTTGCAGGGAATAAACCAACTTTAGTTTTTTCATCCACCATTTTGAACCAAAGGCAACTCATTTTTCCCAGCTGCTCCCAAACAACTAACTTAGAGTCTTAATGGGGCAAGCAGCAGAGTTGTGTGAGAGTCCAAATTATGTGGCATTGATATCTGAACCAAGAGTAAATTCTGGAACTACAATGTGTCCTAATTAGAGCCTACCTCTGGCAAATTGTCTCCAAAATTTGCCACCACTTTTATTTAAATCCAAATGTGGTTCAACATAATGCCGCCATTTTATATCCCTTTTTTTTTTGGCTTCTTTTTAGATCATGAATTTTTGGCCCAATAAAGATTCCCCAACATAATTTGGACGCCTTTAAAATAATTGTTCAAATGGCAACATATATATTGGTGATCCCCAAACGTCCCCATCCCAAAAAAACAAATTCAGGATGTGTCAACCATTAACCACACATTTCTCTCATCATTTCTAGAACACATACAAGCACCCAAGAGGCTCAGCCAAGGGAGGAAACATCAGAGTCGGATGCTGAGCCACTTGCTGGGCCCTCGGTCATGGCCGAAGAAGTTCCGGCTAGTGATGCGCCACTACCTGCTGGCCCTGGTCCTCACACAACAGAAAGGCCATATATTATTTCGGCCTTTGCTGCTTTCGATGGGAGATGACGAGCAGGTAGAAGAAGGCAACTCGAGTCTAAGGGCAATCTGGCAGCCATCATTCGAGATTGCTTACTTCGAATAGACGACCAAAATAGCCGAACAAGAGATGAGCTGCTAGCTCATATACAGCGTCTTGATGGGGCTGGTCTGCCGGATAAAAAAAATCCGAATGCGTGCTTTTTAAATAGCCTGACCCCATTGCTGGACAAGGTGACTCCAGAGCAGATTCCGGGTTGCTGGGCTGCACTCATCCACACCCTGGAGAGTTTTATCTGGTCTGGCCCTCCTCCCAAGCTCATCCCGAAACACATTCCAGTCCCCCATACCACTCTCAGCCACAACCACCTACCTATCCACCATCTCAGTCTTACCCCATCCCAGACCCATCCACCATCGGCCACCCATCCCCAATCCCACACCGACCCCCCATCATCCACCTATCCCCATCCCACTCCTACCCCTCATCATCCACCCATCCCCCATACCCACACCTACCCCCCTATCATCCACCCATCCCCCCATCCCACACCTACCCCCCATCATCCACCCATCCCCATCCCACCCTACCCCCCATCATCCACCCTCCCATCCCACTCCTACCCCCATCATACACCCATCCGCCATCCCACTCTACGCCCCATCATCCACCTATCCCCATCCCACTCCTACCCCCCACCCACTCCTAACCCCCATCATCCACCCAATCATCCCACCCATTCCCCCATCACACACCCATCCACCATCCCACTCCGTAGCCCCTCCACTCCCATACTCCCTCCCACTCCAGTAGCCCTTCCCACTCACATACTCCCTCACACTCCCGTACCCATCCCACTCTGTGATCAGGAGCCAGACAGTGTATTCGGCTCAAAGCACTCCTTCATCATTTCTTCCTCCCCCTACTTCTTTTGTCACTCCATCGTCTCCTCTTTCGACTCCTGGACCTGTGATGTCTGTTTCCTCATCACTTCATACTCCCCCTCCTCCCTCAGTTTTTACGCATGGACAGGAATCGTTTCTGAGTTCCTTGCTCCAGCCTCATGATCCGGACAGGGGGACCCGGCCAATTTAGTTTGCTTCTTTCCCAAAAAATATAATTATGTATGTGTTTGGGCTGGTTCACATATCAGTAATTTGAACAGTTATTTCCATCAGTTATTGGCAGCCAAAACCAGGAGTGGGCAATAAACAGAGATCAGGTATAATGAAAATATTGGCACCTATTTGATGTTTTTGACCCACACCTGGTTTTGGCTCCTAATAACTGATGGAGCTAACTGATCAAATAACTGATATGTGATCAACCCTTTAATAGTTTTATATGTTTGTTTGGTTTTAAAAGATGGATACTATGTCTTTATTTTGTGGCCTAGATGGCTTTTATTTGTTTTAACATAAGGCAAGATGTCTATTATTTATGTTTACAGAAGCCAAGATGGCGAATTTTTTTGTTTACAGAAGCCAAGATGGCTAATATTTAATTTATATTACAAACAACCAAAAAAAAGGAAAGAAGTTACATGTTTGATACAACAAATATTATTAAACCAAATTAAAAAACAATAAAAAAGTGTGGTCATTAATTTGTGAACAATTGAAAGTGCACACAACACTTTTTTGCAAATTTAGCATCTGCAGTAATTGTGAGCCAAAGGCAGGTGTGGCACCCCAACAATTAACTGTGTGGGTTTTACAAAATCTTAAAAATTCAGGGTTATTGGCCACTCCAGGTTTTGGATGACACTAAGGCTACATTCACACTACCGTATGTGAATGGGGCCGTATCTATCCGCAAAATTGCGGATAGATACGGCCCCATTCACTTCTATGGGGCCGGGAGCCACGGCTCCTATGAAGAATCCCTATAGTTGTCCGTGAGCAGGACAACTATTGGCATTTTCAAGGCCGCCTGGCGTGTGTTCCGTGCGCCACGGAACACATGCCGGGCAGCCCCATTGAAAATGCTTATAGCTGTCCGTGCGCACGGACAGCTATAGAGATTCTTCATAGGAGCCGCGGCTCCCGGCCCCATAGAAGTGAATGGGGCCGCATGTATCCGCAATTTTGCGGATACATACGGCCCCATTCATACGGTAGTGTGAATGGTGCCGAACTGATGGAAAGAACTGTTGAAAGAACTGATGTGTGAGCCTCCCAGAAAGAGGCAACCCAAAAGTGTGACTTAGCCTTCGAGCCTTCAGAATGGACGATTGTGTCATTATTACATTGAGAAAATGGACCAGGATCATACACACTTATAGAAAACGCAGGGCGCATGCAAGGATCCTTACAAACACTTAGTACTGTTTAAAAAGGTAAAGACAAACGCTCAGTTAGGAACTTTAAAGGCATCATTACGAAGGTTTAGTCTGAGTGTTGCATTTTTAACTTGCTGGTCCTACAGGTCTTCGGAATTCAAAACTTGAAACAGTACTTGTTGTTTATTATAAGAAATGTGAAGTCAAACATCAGCAGCTGGTGACGAAACATTTTAAATTGAAAAACTAAAACACATTAAAAGTAACGGCCTTTTTGAAGACATTAAGAAAGAACCTTTAATATTGTGAGCAACGAAATTTATTTGCACCAAAAAGACAAGAAATAGATGTTACACAAACAAAACATTAAAATAACTTAACAAATATCTCACAAAATGAAAGAGATAGGGGCATACATAGAGCAGAAAGCTTGCACATTTTGTATGTTTGAAAATAACCTCAGAGAGAGTGATGGCTTTCAATGCAAACCTAACATTCACTCCATTAAAAGCAAGACCAATAAAGATTTGAAACAAAAAAAAAAAAAAGGTTCAACAAAACGAACAGAAACAATCATGCTTCACATGTTTAGCTCATAATGCACACAGGAATAAAGAGAGCAATTATGGGCTACTTTCAAAGTCAAAATATACTATATACTGTGTTTGATCAGTGCAACTCAGTTCCCCCCCAAATCCCAAAATTAGATAAACATGTCATCTTGCCAAGGGACCGTGCCCTCTGGCGAACTAAAATAATGTGCAAATGAATCCCTCAAACTATTCACGAAGGCGGTAGCACGTGGCCCCATCTGTTGTTGGGTTTGCAAAGATGTCATGGAGGGATCGAAATTTGTGGGTAAAGGCTCCTTTTTAAGTAAAAAATTATGCAAAATTACACATGCCTTTATGACTTTATCCACATTTCCCGGCAAAAGCTGGATAGGCCGCATTAAGATGCGCCATTTAGAACATAATAAACCAAAAGCACATTCCACCATACGCCGTGCCCTACTCAAACGGTAATTATAACGTCTCTTAACAATACTTAAATGTCGCTGGCCACATGGCTTGAGCAAATTGGGGCACATTTGATATGCTTCATCAGCAACAATAACATAAGGAAGCATAGGCTCCGGAGTGCCAGGCAGTGGTTGGGGTGCTGGAAAACAGAAATTATTACCATAAACACGGCGTCCCATGGCTGAAGCTTTAAAAACTTTCGAATCATTGGTTCGCCCATATGCCCCAATATCTACTGCGATGAAACGATAATTCGCATCAGCCAAAGCCATCAATATAATCGAAAAATAACGTTTATAATTGAAAAATAATGAGCCACTAAGGGGAGGTTTCTGGATCCGTATATGTTTGCCATCAAGGGCCCCCAAACAGTTTGGAAATCGGGTCACCTCCCAGAACTTTTCTGCTATCTGCTTCCATTGTTCTGTGGTGGGGTGGGGAATTTCTTCCGGATGCATCACCTCCCAAATTACATGACACGTCTCTTGCAAAATGTAAGAAATAGTCGTTTTTTCGAGGCGAAACTGAAAATGTAGACTGTTATAACTTTCACCCGTGGCAAGAAAGCTGCGGTCAAAAAAAAGGAGAGATCTGTTAGTTCCAAACCCCCCCAAAAAAAGGATCGCAAGGGGAATAAGGCATGATCACATCAAACAAAGATAAAAACATTAAAGAAATAACATTGGAAATGGTATCAATGGGGAATAATTACCATAAAGTCAACATAAGACGTTCTGCACTAGTGACACAGCGCCGAAAACGAGTATTTTGACGACGAAGAAAAGGCTCCAATTGCCGTAGCAAATCGTCAAAAGAGTCAGGAGACATTCTCAAATATGCATGAAATATGCATGAAATTTGTCAGGATGCTGCCGAAGCTCGGGGTACAAAAGTCCAAAAGCACCACGAGTCTGAAGGGACGAATTAATGGAATGAACTCAAAAACGTCGGGTAATCCTCCTCCTCCTCGGATCCGTTTAATAGAACAAAAACGGAAAAACACAACGCAAACAAACACAAACAAATATTACGTTAAAAAAACGCATAACAGGAACGGATCCGTTAAAAAAAACGGAAAAATGGCCGTCCGTCGACATGCGTTTACCATCCGTTTGAAACGGATCCGTTAAAGTCAAAAGCGGATGCGTTCAATAACGGAAATACAAACGCTGATGTGAACGAGTCCTGAGACTTTAAAACCAGAATAAATCAGCATAGGTATTCCATTCGGAAGACAAGAATGGATTTGCCAGTTTCGAAACATTTTTCTGAAAAAGGACATAAAGAAAGTGATCTCAAATGCATGATAATAGACCATGTTCCGGTATCTAGGAAAGGTGGTAATCGGATCTTGTTATTAAAGAAAACAGAGGTTCAATGGATTACTAAATTGAATAGTTTGAAACCCAAGGGGTTAAATGTGGATTACAAACGGTGGATCCATTCCTGACAATTTGTAATGTATCTCTGTCAAATCCCTGTATGAATAATTATATCAGTGTTGTGTTATATATATATTAATACTTATTTTTCTTTCTTTATCTTTTGCAGATGGTCATGCACACCATATTGGTTGTGAAAACCAGCGATGTCCCCCCCTTTGTCCCTTGTTATTATATTTTTAAAAAAATAATAAAAAAAAAATATATATTTTTTTTATTCTCCGTCCTGCTTATTTGTACTACTTATTACTAGAAGTGTATATCCTCTGGCTCTCTCTAAATAGCAAAGGTTCGTTTGGACCTAGGAGGCGTAGATGTGAACTAGAAGGCTGTTGTTTTGTGGTGATTGATCGCACACTCACATTTATTTACTTCAATAACCCGTGGGGTTGTGACATTTGGCTCCTGCACTTCTTGCCCTTTTTGGGACAAGTTGCGGGGGACACGTCAGGTCACTATTCCTTTTTGGATATGATATGATACCCGGGGTGTAGAATGACCCCCCAAATACAAGGGTATAATCCACATACATACGTTAGGAGAGTGCGAGGGAAGGTCTGTGATGTTGCGGAATCGGAACATCGGTTTTGCAAACAGCATTCATATGTCACATAATAGCCATTATAACTGTTTACATACAGAACCTGAGAAGAGCCGATGTGATATACATCTATTAATAGTAAATTATTGATGGATGTTGACAAGACAAGTCACATGACCGCAATCTTTGCGATCATGTGTGCGTTCCATGGTGGCTGGAATTTGCATTTGGGGTGGTATCAATTTAACTGATCTTACAGAGGCTGCGGCATATACGCTTAACGTTCCGGTCATGTGATTAGCCTGGGTCACATGTGCACTCGGGGTTTATCACGTGTTACGGGACCTAGATGCAATGGCAATTGAGTTGCATTGCGCTCTGGGTTTTCCGGTCACGTGGGATGCCCGGGGCGGTCACGTGTGCGCTCCAGGTTGGTTGCGCTTCCGGTGGCCGGGACGCAGCCACAGTGGATTCTGTAGTACGCCGAGGCACATGGAAAGGGGGACATCCTGGTTAGTATTTTCATCTTTTAATCATGTATATTTTAATTATGTGCCCATGTTGCGTCACAGGTGTAGGTGGAATGAGGATGATTATGAATTATACACAATTTTGGATTTTTGCACTTTTTTGATTAGGAATTGTTGCTGTGAACACAATTATGTTATATACTTGGATGCACTAAATATATATATATAGATTTATAATCATGTGAAAAATTGTTATATATTGATTTTTGTAATAATGATGTAATGACTGGAATTAATTAAGTGAACTATAAATATTTGAAAACACTGATGTAAAGCACACTACTGCTTGAGAAAAGTCCCATTGAGAAGGACTGAAACGTCGCTCTGGTGAAATAAACACATCTTGCTTTTGGCACAATTCGTGGTGGTGCTATGGAATTAATTTTTCTATATTTGGATTGGACCACGTCCCAGCCGCTGGCACACCATTACCTAATACTGCGCAGTGCTGCTTTCATTTTTTAATTATATATATATATATATATATATACCTAGTAGACAAAAGAAGGAGTCATGAGTTTACTCTACAGTATGCTCTAGTCCACAAATTGCAGATCTGCAAAACATGGATACAGGCCCTTGTGCGTTCTGCATTTAGTGCCCCCAAACAGTAGTCATACCCCCTTAGATCCCACACACAGAAAATAGTACACCCCTTACAGTAGTGCCAGCCCCTTAGTACCTCCCTTGCAGTGGTGCTGGCCCCTTAGTCCCCACCTTTTACAGTAGTGAAGCACCTTTAGTTACTAAACAAAAAAAAAAAAGATAGGACTACTTACCTAGCCCTGTTCCCCTGATGAATGGAGCCCATCATGCTCTCCCAACAGCAGGTGCAATGCAGTGAGACCATCATGCCTGCCGAGCTGGAGAGAGGACAGGCTGGGGGATGGCCATCAGCCTGTGTACTCTTCTACTCAGCCTAGCAGGTGCAATTATGTCACTGCATTGCTCCTGCTGCTGGGGAAAGCACAGGTCCAGGCAGGGGCATAGCTAAAGACTCCTGGGCCCTGGTGCAAGAGTTCAGCTTGGGGCCTTTCCCTTAGTGCTTTGTGGACAGGGGCAGGGAAGCACATAGCCCTCTTGCTACCTTAGAGAAAAATTGAAATGGCACATTTTTTACCTAACCCTTTCCCTCCAGTAGAAGTGTAACTTGAAGATTCTGGGCCCCATGCACAATCCATGAGCCCACCCAGCATGCGCTTTCTATAATATCACTGTCTTCTTATGTGGCACAAGGATCTTTGGCCCCTCAGGCTCCTGGGCCCAGTACCAACTGCTACCTCTGCACCCCCTATAGCTATACCCCTGGGCCCAGGCTATTATGGATGACAGACACATCAGCAATCTTGGCGGTAATTTTCCCTCACTCTACCAGGTGATAAATAATGTGGCAATCACTCGGAAGAGAATGACCCCTATACCTCAAAAACCTTTTCCTGAAAACCTTCTGCTATGCCCGTGCAGTATAAGAAGAGAGATTGGCTCTCAGTGCACTGTGCTACATCTAATCATATGAACTAACCATAAAAATAATACATCCCAATGAAACCAATATTATCATATGTAGATTAGTAATGCAGTCACTGTCCCTTGCATACCGTCGCTCACAAATGATCTATAAGTAGGATGTGTCACTAGGTGGTAGTATGGGTCTCAATAAAAAGTCCTCTGTTTCGTTTATCAATTGCAAATATTTGTAAGAGTTCTCCTCTTTTGATGCTTGTGATACAACCAGTTGATGGCTAGAATTAAAGAGGTTGTCCCACAAAAAAGTATTCTACATTTTTCAAACCAGCCCCTGGATCTGAATACTTTTGTAACTGCATATAATTAAAAATGTAGTATAGCCACTGAAATACTAACTGAAATCTATCTGTATAGCACCACCTGCTGTTTGCTCTTTTACAAAATTCTTTGTTCAGCTCTCTGAGATGGAAGCACATACTCAGTTTCATCCTTCAACCGCCACCAGCTGTAGCAGAAAGGACACACCCAACTAGAAAGGACATGTCCCCTGAGCTACCAACTTGAAATAAATCTAGCAGAGCAATTGGAGCAATGAATGGCAGAAGCTCTAGTTCCATGTGAGGTACAGAGCTGGTTCTAAGTTAAAAAAGAGACAGTTATGTACTATACAACATCAAATTTTCATGTTTACATTACTTTTTACATGATAACCCCTTTAAGTAACAGTTACTACGTAGATTACGCTTGCCTCTTCATACTTCATACTATACACCTGCACCACATATATCATTTTAGCCACTGAAGAAGGAACAAACAACGGATTTGAAACGTGTCTGGTGTGTGGCAAACAAGGCAGGAGATATTTGTGTGCTGAAACATCATGCTTTGATCAGCTATTGTGTTTGTCAAGCCTCTAAGTGATCCATTTCATATCGGCAGAGAAGCTAAGAGGAGCTAGTACACAACGTCTGACATTGCTTAGTGAACATGAGTAAAGATCTCAACGCAAAGTGACCAGGAAAGCAGCAAATCACAGGACGCAGCAAGCTGTGTGGACTGACAAGAAGGGTGAGACGCACCATAGATCTTGGTACATTTCTATCTATAGATACTCAAACCCCACTTCTACGCTCGGCAGCTAACACTGCCACCTACCAGACTGGTCAGACACTCACAACATTGGCCACCTCATAACATATCTCCCAATCTTGTAAATGAACAAAGAGGGACACATTGTGCAGCACGCTTTGCACACTGCTGCAAATGTTTTCTGCACTAGGCCCCGCCTCTAACTCCGCCCAAAACATAACTATACACCTAATCCCAACCAGTCCCCTTAATGTCCCCACATAGTAGTTATTTCCCCTTCATGCCACCGCACAGTATTTATGCCCACATTGTACCCCCTCTCGGAATTATGGCCAGCTGTGCCCCCCAGTAATAAGCCCAATTATGTGCCTCTAGTAATATTCCCAGCTGTGCCCTCAGTAATATGCCCAGTTATGTGCCCCCAGTAATATTCCTGTACCGGGACAATGGGACAGCCATTGAAATCTGGAACTGTTCCACGGGATCTGGGACGGTTGGGAGGTATGCTCATAATAGGAATGGTATAAACACTGTTGAGTGTAGTACAAGTGCCCTCCATACCCCCTATTTATCTAAAGACTTGAGGATGGGTGGTCCTGGATCCCCACATGTGTTGTCTGTTTGAAGGAATTTCATCAGTAAAGCTCTTAATTTTCCTGACACCATCTTCTGTTTATATATATATACAGTATATCATGCAAGTCCCAGTGTGACAAGCGCCTGAAGCAATTTACCCTAACCACGTGCAGTAATATCCAGGTTATCATCACTGTCCTTGCCCACACTCTAACCTGGTCCTCAAACCTTCTGTAATGGTGGTTTCTATACTTCTCTCCCTCAGTTTGTCTCTTGGCACAGTTGCTTTTCCTGGCAGCTTAACACAACATACAACCACACTTAAAAGCTTCTGTAAGCCTCACAGCAGCCTCACAGGCTAACTCAGACCGGTCCGTAAACCAGCCACAATACTCCAGAGGGGCAGAGCTGGCCTGTCTCCTGGAAACTGCAGTAAGAACTGCCAGTTAAAAGTTCCATGGGATTTCAGCCCGTGCCAACGCACCGCTAAAAAACAAAACATGTCCTATTTTTTTGCGGAGCAGACTGTCTCCTGCCGATCGCGGACAGTTATTATAGCGGCCACACTGTCAGGTTTCTTGATGCAGTTTTGAAAAGCAAAGTCAGGAGCTGATCATGGAAGAAGAGAAAATATAAAGGATGGATACAACGTCTCCTCTTTTTTAATTTGCTCCTGGTTTTGGTTTCTAAAACTGCTTATAGAAACCAGATCATGTGACTTTTCAGCAGAAAAATCTCAGCATTTTAAATTAGGGCTCTTGCACACAGCTGCTGCTGTCTTTGCTGTCTGCAAATTGTGAATCTGCAAAACACGGATACTGGCAACGTGTTCCGCATTTTGTGGAATGGAACCTCCTGCCCTCTATAGAACTGTCCTATCCTTGTCTGTTATACAGAAAAGGACATGTTCTATTTTTTTGCAGGGCTGTGGGACGGACGTTGTTTTGCGGCACAGTTGAAGTCAATGGGTCCACATACGATCCGCAAAAAATACAGATTGGATGCAGAACAAAACCATGGTCATGTGCATGAGCCCTAATACAGTACCTGCAAAGTGTATGAGATGTACATATATACTTTGCCTCTTTCTTAGGTGCGGAAATTGACCTGCTGTGTAGATTTTCTGCAGCATGTCAATTGTTGTTACATTTTTCTTGTGCATATTTCACCCTTAATTTACACTCCAAAAATTAGATAAATAGTGCATATTCATGTGCATTTTTCGTGCCGTTTTGCATTTGCATGACTAATTTTCACAGGAAGGTATTATTTTAACCAGCAGGTTCAACCCTACCAGTAATATGGCTGTTTAATAGGGTTGTTCCTGATGACGGGTGGTCTTTAAGTGATTGGTTCTAGTCATTCTCATCCATTATAATGACAGACGTGTGAATGGTTTTGAGTAAGAATCTCGAAATCAGACAGAACCAGATGCTGAGGTTAAGCAAAGTAATGGTAGATAGCAATGAAGTAGCTAATGAATTTCTTTTCTTACAAGGCCTCGAGCTCAGGCAATGATGGCCTACTCCATTCTCCACTGTTCTGTTGCTGCCAAGCCATGGCTGCATTGCTCACTTTGCCATAGACACCAATACAATGGAGACCCTCTCCATACAGATCACTGGCCAAATATCAGTTCAACAAAGGATGAAGTGACCACAGACAACCACTAGATGGCAGTACTGTGTAACAATTTTGAACCATGTGTTGCAATGCAAAAAAAGGCAGTGGTTTGTTTTCCGCACGGGGGTCTCTGCAGTTTATTAGCTTTGAGACTAAACAGGAGTGAGTGGAACGTAAAGCTGGAAAAGGGAGATTTTAATATCAAGCAATGCCTACTTCTCTGTTTAGTTCCATGAGGTAAGATTTACTTGTGATTACCATATTCTGTTGAGACCAAATGTCCTTTATCCCACTTTACGAGCTTTCAAATGAATTGTTTTATTTCATATTAGATGAGTCTACATGGACTCCGCACAGGCCTCATGTATCCGTTCTTTTAATTCTTTCCTCCATGTTGGCCAATAGAAAAACATCCTACAAAAACTGTTTTCTTAGTGGCATTTTAAGAGTTTCTTAACTGTTGGCAGTTTTTTCAGATCGTTGCATGCTCTAAATGTGGCGGTTTTTCATGGCGTTTTTCCATAGATATCTCCATAGGGGAAAAAATAGCATTGAAAAACATAACCAAGGCTAGTTTCACACTAGCATTTACAGATCATGAACAGCCTATCAGATCCATCACAGCCAGACACTGCTGTAATACCAATTGGCCCATTAAATGGGTTGTCCAGGTTCATCTCTGAACGCAGACATATCCCCTGAATCCAGACGTATACTCTTCTTCCCCCACTCAGCTCCTCTGACATGAGCATTGGAGCATTTCATGCTCCGATGCTCTCCCTTGACCTGAGCTGTATCGCACATGACACGGGCTTGTTTGTTTATATTTATACACTGCTAAGTGGAGGCTTCCACCCAGGAGTGTTCCCGGTGATGTCACTGGCACTGATGGGTGGGTTTAGTTCTGCCCTAGCCTTTTTACAGGATAGGGCAGCACTAAAGCCCACCCATTAGTGCTGGTGATATCAATGGGATTAGTGCTAGGTGGAAGAGTCCGCCTAGCTTAACCCACAGAGAACCCGGTACGTCACTGGATCTCCAGAAAAAGCTCTTGCCCTGCGCAATTTAGCGCAAAGCAAAGGAGAGCATTGGATCATGAAGTGCTCCAATGTTCATGTCAGAGGGGCTGCGTGGGGGAAGAAGAGTATACGTCTGGATTCAGCTCTGAACCCAGATAACTCCTTTAACTATGCACAGCATTTTTTGTCCTGCCGATTCATGGCATTCTATGCTGTAAGAGCCTGTCAGAGTGCTCTAACAGCAGTGTGAAACAGGCCAAACTAAAAGCAAGTGAGTAAAAAAAGCCACACCAAAAAAGAAAGAGAAGATATATAAATTTCTTGCTACTTTTCTAACAAGCCAAAAAATGATTCCCCTGCTCCTCCTAACAAAATAAATAAGTAAAATGTGGAAACACCCTATACAATAGTTTTCAATAGTAAAAACACTATGTGAAGTATACTACTTTTTGGAGTACTTTAATCGCAGATTTGGTTGCAAAAGGGCCGAATCTACAAGTTTTCGCCGCTCATGCCAATTTTCTGAGGTGGCAGGAAAAGGGGGCATGTTGTGAGGAAGAGGGCAGGCAGGCCGGTCAGACTCATTTACCATTTTCTGCACCAGTTTATGGTGTGGAAAATGGTCTTAAACTAGGCCAGCAAGGGAGCTGACGTAGTTTAAACCATGTCCCACGGTCGGTGGAACAAAGGCCTGATACCAGAACCATTTCCATTGAGATTCCATGACATGATAGCTTCAATAGTTGCTGTATATTCATCACTCTGAATTAAAGGCACATTCTGATAAAACTCATATACCGGGACAGATTTACTAATGCTATACATGGTGTAAGCTTAGATTGGCTGCCTAGACCTGCACCAGATAAATTACAGGAGCTCAGGCTGAATGATAAATCTGATGCAGGGATAGACACTTTGGGGGTCATTTATTAAGCACAGTGTTTTAGACTCCAGTCTTAATGCCCCTTGTGCTGGTGTTAGATGCACCTAAGTTATGTAGAGGTGCCAGTCTCTACATAACGTATCGACCGCCTGTCTAAATCTACATCAGCTCCCTTGCTGGCTAGATTTAGACCATTTCTACGCCTAAAACATGCGTAGAAAATGATAAATGAGACTGGCCTACCAGCCCACCCCCTTTCCCCCCCATACTATGCCCCCTTTCTTTTAGATCTGGTATGAATTTGGAAAAGTCGCAGACCATTGCGCCACAATCTGCCAAACATATATATGCCAAAAAAGTGTTGTATATCTGTTGATAAATAAACCCCTTTAGCATTACTTTGAGACAGAATTTATACCAGAATTTTGGTGCAAAATGGGTCAGGCCATAACTCTTTGGAGTCATATGAATCCCTACATCAGCAGCTACAATTCCCATTCAGTGACCTCAACGCTACGCTGAGTCCCCCAGACACCGTTGAGGTGTCACCATGTGTTGCTGGAAGGGATGTAAGGTAAGGTGCACCCCAATGGGAAATAAGTCCAGAGTCAGGGTCTGCAGTAAACCAGTGTGCTTCTTTACTGGTAGAATTCAGGTGCAAAACAATACAGCCAGTCTCCAGTCTCCTCCCTGGCAGAAACAGGGTTTGATGCTGAGGAAAGTCCTGAGCTAGCTGTCCCTCTCTCTCTCTCTCTCTCTCTCTTCAGAAGGCTGGTGCCCTGGTCAAAGGCAGGTGATCCAGGGTGTGTGGTAGCGTATTCCCGTGTCAACGTCTTCTTTTGGTCACTCAGTAGTCTGGCAGAATCTCCTCTTCCAAGCACTGTTCCCTAACTGACTGATCTCCTTATATACCATTTCTAGCTAGACTGGAACCTTCTAGTGGAAAGGGTGGAGTGGAGAAGCTCAGCACAAACAAATCGAGTTTCAATTATACTCAATGGTAATGATACAACAGTTTTTCCAGACAAAAACAAGTTTCCAGTCATAATAACATAGCTAAAACCAGACATTCAAAAGGTCAGTCTGTCTGTCTATGTTTGGTGGTAAATAGTGTTAAGCGAGCATGCTCGGCTGAATACTATATTTGTTTGAGCATGGCTATGCTCGGCACATCGTGGTGTTTGGCTGAACACGGCGTGTGCTCCGCGCACGTTTCTTGGCTGCTATCAGCATGCGGGGAGGTACTGGCATTCACTGTAATGCCATAGCCATGTTGGTTACTGGCATTACACTGATTGGTTAGCCGGGAACGCGTCATCGGGTGCTATATAGCACCCGGTGACATGTGACCCGGCTCAGTCCAAGTCAGGGAGAGCTGCTACAAGGAGGGACAGATAGTGTAGGGATAGAAATTGGCTAGGCAGGGCTAGTTTTTCTGTTTCAAAGACCCAAAAGCCCTTTTAAGGGCTATTATATCTGGCTGAAATATATATATATATTTTTGGAGGGGTCGAAAATTGCACAAGGTTGCCTGACCTAAGCACCACCTGCACAGTGTGTGCATTATAACGTGTCTGTATGCTATATACCTGACATCCGTTGCTATTTTTTCTGCCGTTAATCAAGGCGACATTACTTGTGTTGCGTCTGCATTATAACGTTACTATATCTAATATACCTGACATCCGTTCCGATTTTGTCTGCCGTTAATCAAGGTGACATTACCTGTGTTGCGTCTGCATTATAACGTTACTGTATCCTATATACCTGACATCCGTTGCTATTTTTTCTGCCGCTAATCAAGGCGACATTATCTGTGTTGCGTGTGCATTATAACGTTTCTGTGTCCTAAATACCTGAAATCCTATGTATTTTTTTTCTGCCACTAATCAAGGCGACATTATCTTTGTATTGGAGTGCCTGTTCCTTGTAATTTTTGGCAGCCCTTTCACTTTGGCTTTATCGCATAGGCTTTATGAGTGTAGGAGTCCCATGACATGAACAATTGTACCACAATGTGAATGAGGCCCTCCTTTATGTGATATACCGGTTGTATCGGAGTGCCTCTTCCTTGTCATTTTTGGCAGCACTTGCGCTTTACGTACAAGTAAATATATGTTTCCTAACACAAAATCAATGTTATCTTCGGTTTTGGGGGGTATTCTTGTCATTCCGTAAAAGTGGCGTAAAGGATAAGGGAGTGTATAGCAAGTAGGATAAGGGAGTGTATAGCAAGCATCCAGTGTGTGAGCAGCAAAAGTGGCTAGCTGATGTTTGAGAATGAAACATCAGACAGGGTTACAACATCCTCTGTATAAGGTTGAAGGTCATTACAAAGGGACAGTGCATGGACAAAATGTCAGTGCAAGGTAACACATATATTGAGGCTATTGATTTCATTGTATGCGGATGGGGAGGAGCTTCAGGCATGCTGCCATACTACTCAGATAGACTAGCCATCTGTTAAAAGATTATGCCCCTCAATTGGGCATTGTGAGGGAGGATTTTCTCCCCTTGGCTGAATTAGGAAAGCTCCTTAGGTTACCTGGACAGAAACTCAGAGAAGTACCCATTGTATGGCCTATATCGCTATATACAACCTTGGGAAAACAGTGCATATATTCTGGAGAGACTGACCTTATTTTGCAAGTGCCTATGTGTATCATCCGCCTAAATTTCTTTAGTAAAGTACAATGGACTGGTTACCCCCTAAATCTTGCCTAATCATTGTTTTGCAATACCACTCTGCACTGACACATCATCACTCCTCACCAATACTCCGAGGGATTTGTGCCTTGTACCCCAAAACCCACCAGCACCAAGGGTAACTTTACCTACAACCAGACAGGCGACCAAAGGGTGTGCCCCGAGAGGAAGAAAAGGTGCACCCTTACCATAACTGCACAGCCCAAGGTGTACCAGGGTGAGGGCTACTACCACGAATACTACTACTCCTATCCTCGTCACCACCACGACTCCTGTCCTTCAACCTCTTCTCTCCCAGGATCACTGCACATAATCATGTCTCCCAGTGTACACTAAATATAGTATGTATAGTCAAGGATCAGATCCTGAGCTATTTAACTTGGAAAGCCTTTCCTAGTCAGAAATCGTGATCTTGGCTGTAGGTACGTGGTATAAGCTGGACATATGCATGGAGCCTTTCAGACTTGTAATATAGCTGATCACAAGTCACCAATCCTCACCCCTCCCCTCCCCTCCTATTTATGTAAGAGAATAATTTAATCTTCTAATTTATTAGTATCTCATAGTTACACACCCACAGGTAAAGGATAGAAAATTACAACTTTTTACTCTGTTGCATTAGGAGTAATATTTCAGCATGGTTCAAACACATTTGAAGCCTCATTAATCATGCAATGTCATCAGAGCCACATCAATGGTAATAGCGCCTAAACCTTCTGTATCACAGTCCACCAGTGCCAGGACACTTTCCATAATTTTGCAAGAGGGAATTTCAGTCATCCGGCCATTAAAAAATAAATAAAATTCATTGACTGGTAATTTATTTTGGCAAACTCAGATACAAAAAGAAATAGGAGGACCTTTATTAAAGGGGTTGCCCAGGTTCAGAGCTGAATCTGGACATATACCCATTTTCACCCAGGCAGTAATATAATTTAATGTAGCCTAGGAATGTTTCCGGTGATGTCGCCGACACTCATGGGCAGGCTTAACGTTGCCCTAGTGGCTGATGCACAGACCGTAGGGGCTGTCTGTCTTGGGGTTTATTCAAAGGAATGTATGGCCACCCTGCCCGCGTTATGGACAGCAAATAGCTTTCTGCAATACTTGGGCACTGGCCACTTGAATGGTTTCCCGATCCACAATATACAGCAAAAGATAGGACATGTCCACAAAAGGGCTTCCGCGTGTTTCCGTGGGCTTCCAATCCATGCCTCCACTCCACAAAAGAAAGGACATGTCCTATGTTTTTCCTTATCTTGCAAATTATGGACCCATTCAAGTCAATAGACTTCACAAGGCTGATGCCCATCTATTGCGGACCTACTGTTTGCGGTCTACAACACGGGCACCGCAACCACACGGTTATGTGAATGTCTTAATCTGTGGCCTTCTGTCTTAAGAAGAACTTAGCAATAAGACCGCACTCCTTAACGTGGCCTTACTTTTTCTCCATTTAGCGGTGGTGCCTGCAGTGTTAGGCTCCAGTCTGTTGAGCCCCCCGGAGTACATGGTAAAAGTAAAGAAACCGCGGCACTCTTTGATTCCAAATTCCAAACTTTGAATCCATCAAAACAAAGCGACGTTTCGACCAGTAATGGTCTTTTTCAAGCAAGGTGTAACAGTATACAGTGAAGTATTTATACATGTAGCAACACCCCTAGGCTACCTGAGTACCTCCCCTTATGGGTGGTCCCCCGCCCAATTCATTAAATTATCTCATTGTGCACAGTATAATCACATAAACAGAATTGATAAGTAACAAATACCACATACCACATCTAAAATATCCCCAATGAGATGAGAACGTACGGCCGCTGCAGGTAATCCACGTGTGGCGTCTGTCTCGATGCAACTGCGACTGTGCAGTTACTCCCTCCCAGAAGTGGCATCCCGCACTTCAGAATAGGAGGTCACATGTCCTCCAATCCGACCATACACTTTAGACCAGCAGATACCTGACGTCAGTGTCTACAAGCGTCCCGTTGCCTAGCAACATCCGCTCTATATACTCCATACCTTCAATAGATCGTACCTATGTGCCTCATCGCACAAAATAGAATGTAGGCCTGCGTATATGCTCCTAGCTTATGCTACACCCTAGGCATATGACTCCTTTACCTTAATCAACAGGTTATCTGGCACTCATTATGACATTCCGTCATTCCATCCCTCTCATTATCTTTCCAGTAGCCCAAAAGCATATAGATTCACTGGGTCAGTATAACACAATATTCTACATGCCTATTCAGTGTATGATAACGGCCAAGAGAAAATTTACAGCAAACGTAATACAGATATTGTAGATTTCTCACTAGTAGTTTGCCTAGCAACCGAAGGCTAATTGTCATGATCAGAAAATATCTCATATGGACTAACCATATTCCAAAGAAAACCATGTGTAAGGGCTGTCTCCCACAAGGCTCCAGTGCCCATATGGTCAAGGATAGGACTAAAACCCTCAATTGCCAGGAGAGACAGAGTCCTGTACTTTAGTACAGCTTTAACAAATAATTACTATATTCCATACCTCCAAAAAAGAGTGAACACCCACAGTTAAAAAGGCAAATAACAAATAGGTCATCAATTCAACATACCCAGTTAGAACGCTACCCAGCACCCAATCATACCCTAGTGGAACAGGATAGGCCCCTCAGACCAAGACTTCCATCCTGGGCAAAATGAACCACCTGTATCCAACTTATTCTGGGGAGGGAGTCCATTACCCATTGGCTATCCCACCCCATTTGTGGGGAAGATCTCCTAAATTGGGCAATGTCTCCCTCTGAAATTATCTCACACATCATTGGGCACGTTCTAAATAGGCCGGCTTTCCATATGTAAAATAAATCCCTTAAGGTATGACCACCTTATATTAATGGGGAGATTTATCCCCCAAGCCTTTAAACTGCATTGGTGTTCAACTTCCAAAGGAGACATTCTAATAAAGACCCTTTACGTCCGGCCAATAGAAGGTGTAAGTTATTATTTTACCAGATCCCTCAAGCACCGGTGCCCTGTGCAGAGGCAGTCCTTCCATGGAAAATGAAGTCCAAAGCAGCCTTTAGTTCTAACTGTTGAGGAAAAACAAGAATATATGTGAAAAGTGAACATTACTGTAGAACCTTATAAAAAATTAATAAATATCACGGCAATGCCGGGTACCGTCTTAATAATAGCATACATACACGTATTCAAAATTTCACAAATAATACGGGAAAGGAATAGAAAGCAGCTAAATCAGATATTTTAAAACAAAGAACCCACTTTAAATTCCCTGTTGAGTCCTTTTGGCTCCAATGTGTCAAGCTCAAAGATCCATTTGAGTTCCAGTCTCTTCAACAAACGTTCTCGATCTCCACCCCTCCTCAGGGGGGGGATGCCATCGATTATTCGAAATCAGAGCTGTGACACATTATGTTTAAATTTCACAAAATGTTCTGGAACTGGTTGATTGGGTTCCTGTGGGGACTTCTCCCCTTGTCTCCTATTCTGTAGTTTGCGGATAGAATACTTATGTTGATTATGCCTATTTTTAAAGGGCTGGGTGGTTTCTCCCACGTAGAATAAACTACATGGACACTGAAGAACATAAATTATGTAATCTGAGTTACAAGTAAAAAACTCATTGATTTTATATTTCTTCCCAGTTCTCGGATGTGAAAAGGTGTTACCCTTGATGATGCTGCTGCAATTGCAGCAACTCAAACAAGGAAAACATCCCTTCTTCAAGACAGCTTGTCTAGGCAGCTGTGTAACATCTGTACGGACCAATCGGTCACCTAAATTCCTGGACCTTCTATAGGACATAAGTGGTGGTGAATGAAATTCCTCTATACTAGGAAATGATTGGGCCAAAATGTGCCAATTGCGCTTAAGCACATTCACAATCTGCCTGCTCATTCCTGTATATACCGATACAAAAGGTATTCTCTTTTTCTGTTCTATTAAGGGATAGTAGATCAGATCTTGTTTGAGATCTAGCCCTTTCCTTATGTCTGCCAACAAGATTTTTTGGATATCGTCTCTCAATGAATCTACACTCACCGGCCACTTTATTAGGTACACCTGTCCAACTGCTCGTTAACACTTAATTTCTAATCAGCCAATCACATGGCGGCAACTCAGTGCATTTAGGCATGTAGACATGGTCAAGACAATCTCCTGCAGTTCAAACCGAGCATCAGTATGGGGAAGAAAGGTGATTTGAGTGCCTTTGAACGTGGCATGGTTGTTGGTGCCAGAAGGGCTGGTCTGAGTATTTCAGAAACTGCTGATCTACTGGGATTTTCACGCACAACCATCTCTAGGGTTTACAGAGAATGGTCCGAAAAAGAAAAAACATCCAGTGAGCGGCAGTTCTGTGGGCGTAAATGCCTTGTTGATGCCAGAGGTCAGAGGAGAATGGGCAGACTGGTTCGAGCTGATAGAAAGGCAACAGTGACTCAAATTGCCACCCGTTACAACCAAGGTAGGCAGAAGAGCATCTCTGAACGCACAGTACGTCGAACTTTGAGGCAGATGGGCTACAGCAGCAGAAGACCACACCGGGTGCCACTCCTTTCAGCTAAGAACAGGAAACTGAGGCTACAATTTGCACAAGCTCATTGAAATTGGACAGTAGAAGATTGGAAAAACGTTGCCTGGTCTGATGAGTCTCGATTTCTGCTGCGACATTCGGATGGTAGGGTCAGAATTTGGCGTCAACAACATGAAAGCATGGATCCATCCTGCCTTGTATCAACGGTTCAAGCTGGTGGTGGTGGTGTCATGGTGTGGGGAATATTTTCTTGGCACTCTTTGGGCCCCTTGGTACCAATTGAGCATCGTTGCAACGCCACAGCCTACCTGAGTATTGTTGCTGACCATGTCCATCCCTTTATGACCACAATATACCCAACATCTGATGGCTACTTTCAGCAGGATAATGCGCCATGTCATAAAGCTGGAATCATCTCAGACTGGTTTCTTGAACATGACAATGAGTTCACTGTACTCAAATGGCCTCCACAGTCACCAGATCTCAATCCAATAGAGCATCTTTGGGATGTGGTGGAACGGGAGATTCGCATCATGGATGTGCAGCCGACAAATCTGCGGCAACTGTGTGATGTCATCATGTCAATATGGACCAAAATCTCTGAGGAATGCTTCCAGCACCTTGTTGAATCTATGCCACGAAGAATTGAGGCAGTTCTGAAGGCAAAAGGGGGTCCAACCCGTTACTAGCATGGTGTACCTAATAAAGTGGCCGGTGAGTGTATTTCCCATAGTATCTAGTCTCTCATTAACTAAATCCTCATCTGATACTATGCGTCTAGTTCTTAGTAACTGACTGTAAGGGAGGGATTCCAACATTTTCCTAGGGTGTGCACCATCAAACCTCAGCATATTATTGCGGTCAGTCGGTTTTATATATAAGTCTGTCCGCAACACCCCATTTTCTTCATAGACCAGCACATCTAAGAATTGTAGTGAGTGGTTCGAGGGTACAACCGTGAACTTCAAGTCTCGGTGTACACTGTTTAAGGAGTCATGAAACTCCTCAAGAGCCTCCTTGGTCCCCTTCCAAATAAAAAATATGTCATCGATGTATCTCATCCACCCTCTCACATTCCGGAAGAGGGTGGATGGATACACATGTGACTCTTCAAAACATGCCTTATATATATTAGCATACGTCGGGGCCACATTTGACCCCATTGCGGTCCCCCGAGAAGGTCCAATACAAAATCCCTGATTTCTGTGGAGAATTCAGATTGTCTCAATGCCCATTTAACTGCCTCAAGTCCCCGCTCGTGGTCAATGCTGGTGTACAAGCTGGTTACATCAAAAGAAACCAGCCAGTCCCCCTTAGTGTAGTCTATCTTATCCAACTTTAAAAGGAAGTCCGTGGTATCCCTAACATAGGACTTTGCCCCCACTGCATATGGTCTCAACAGTTTATCTAAAAATATAGCTGAATGTGCAAATACTGAGTCTATCCCTGACACTATGGGACGTCCTGGGGGGTTAAATAGGTCCTTATGAATTTTGGGTAGTGTGTATAATATAGGGGTTACCGGATAGAGAGGAATAAGATAATCGTGTAGTTTTTGATCAATCTGGTCCATCGCAAAGGCATTATCTGACAGTAGCTTAATCTTCCCAATGATGTCAAACTTGGGGTCCCTATCTAGGCGCTCATAGACTTCCCTATCCCCTACCTGTCTGTGTATTTCCGCAATGTATTTTTCCGTATCCATCACCACTACCTCTCCTCCTTTATCCGCTGCCCTAATGGTAAGTTCTTTTCTATTACTCAGGGTCAAAAGTGCTGCCCTTTCATCCTTGCCCAAGTTAGATAAATGGGCATCAGGGGTGTAGTTTCTCCTGATGTCCATGATCTCTGACTTCACCAATGAAATATAAGTATCCACTGATTTATGATTGACCGGTGGTTGGAAGTCGCTTTTTATTATATAGGCCTACATCCTTCAGGGTTAATGTTGTTCCTGTTGTATTTGTTGCAGAATCTCTCCCAACACCCTGATTACCCCTTTGCTGTTGTCCTTCACTGAAAAAGATCTTAAGTTTTATACGTCTAAAGAAATCATGTAAAGCAATCTCATTTTGAAACCAATTAATCTCTGCATCCTAACAAAAAGACAGTCCCTTGCTTAATAGTTTTAGCTCCCCTATAGAGAGTTCACAAGAGGAGATATTTACCACCAAGCCGTTGTCCATCAGATTCTTCCCTGTTTGTTCTGTAATGTCCGTCCTGTTGGCAGTCCCTGGTTCCCCAGCGGTGGCTTCCTTGATCTGGTGATCCTGGCATTCCCGTCTTGAAGCTCTGTTCCTACGGTGCTTGCGTCCGCCCCTTCTCGTACGTCAGGATGTCCTAAAAAATCCTCACTTCGTTCACCAGATGATTCAGTGTCTGTAAGGTCAGACTCAGATAGACTCAGTATTTGCACATTCAGCTATATTTTTAGATAAACTGTTGAGACCATATGCAGTGGGGGCAAAGTCCTATGTTAGGGATACCACGGACTTCCTTTTAAAGTTGGATAAGATAGACTACACTAAGGGGGACTGGCTGGTTTCTTTTGATGTAACCAGCTTGTACACCAGCATTGACCACGAGCGGGGACTTGAGGCAGTTAAATGGGCATTGAGACAATCTGAATTCTCCACAGAAATCAGGGATTTGTATTGGACCTTCTTGAAGTTCTTCTAACATGCAATTATTTTTTGTTTGAGAACACTTATTACGTGCAGCGTCGGGGGACCGCAATGGGGTCAAATGTGGCCCCGACGTATGCTAATATATATAAGGCATGTTTTGAAGAGTCACATGTGTATCCATCCACCCTCTTCCGGAATGTGAGAGGGTGGATGAGATACATCGATGACATATTTTTTATTTGGAAGGGGACCAAGGAGGCCCTTGAGGAGTTTCATGACTCCTTAAACAGTGTACACCGAGACTTGAAGTTCACGGTTGTACCCTCGAACCACTCACTACAATTCTTAGATGTGCTGGTCTATGAAGAAAATGGGGTGTTGCGGACAGACTTATATATAAAACTGACTGACCGCAATAATATGCTGAGGTTTGATGGTGCACACCCTAGGAAAATGTTGGAATCCCTCCCTTACAGTCAGTTACTAAGAACTAGACGCATAGTATCAGATGAGGATTTAGTTAATGAGAGACTAGATACTATGGGAAATAGATTCATTGAGAGACGATATCCAAAAAATCTTGTTGGCAGACATAAGGAAAGGGCTAGATCTCAAACAAGATCTGATCTACTATCCCCTTAATAGAACAAAAAAAGAGAAAAAGAATACCTTTTGTATCGGTATATACAGGAATGAGCAGGCAGATTGTGAATGTGCTTAAGCGCAATTGGCACATTTTGGCCCAATCATTTCCTAGTATAGAAGAATTTCCTTCACCACCACTTATGTCCTATAGAAGGTCCAGGAATTTAGGTGACCGATTGGTCCGTACAGATGTTACACAGCCGCCTAGACAAGCTGTCTTGAAGAAGGGATGTTTTCCTTGTTTGAGTTGCTGCAATTGCAGCAGCATCATTAAGGGTAACACCTTTTCACATCCGAGAACTGGGAAGAAATATAAAATCAATGAGTTTTTTTTACTTGTAACTCAGATTACATAATTTATGTTCTTCAGTGTCCATGTAGTTTATTCTACGTGGGAGAAACCACCCAGCCCTTTAAAAATAGGCTTAATCAACATAAGTATTCTATCCGCAAACTACAGAATAGGAGACAAGGGGAGAAGTCCCCACAGGAACCCAATCAACCAGTTCCAGAACATTTTGTGAAATTTAAACATAATGTGTCACAGCTCTGATTTCGAATAATCGATGGCATCCCCCCAGAGGAGGGGTGGAGATCGAGAACGTTTGTTGAAGAGACTGGAACTCAAATGGATCTTTGAGCTTGACACATTGGAGCCAAAAGGACTCAACAGTGAATTTAAAGTGGGTTCTTTGTTTTAAAATATCTGATTTAGCTGCTTTCTATTCCTTTCCCGTATTATTTGTGAAATTTTGAATACGTGTATGTATGCTATTATTAAGACGGTACCCGGCATTGCCGTGATATTTATTAATTTTTTATAAGGTTCTACAGTAATGTTCACTTTTCACATATATTCTTGTTTTTCCTCAACAGTTAGAACTAAAGGCTGCTTTGGACTTCATTTTCCATGGAAGGACTGCCTCTGCACAGGGCACCGGTGCTTGAGGGATCTGGTAAATTAATAACGTACACCTTCTATTGGCCGGACGTAAAGGGTCTTTATTAGAATGTCTCCTTTGGAAGTTGAACACCAATACAGTTTAAAGGCTTGGGGGATAAATCTCCCCATTAATATAAGGTGGTCATACCTTAAAGGGGTTGTCCGAGTTATGAAAAAAAATATATAGCACTTCAAATCTGATGGGCAGCAATATATAACTAAGTTAAGCAAGTTTTAGGCAAAAAAATCCATATTTCCTCATTTCCCTGGTTCTCTTCTGGTCTTTGTTTACATGCAATAACAACAATCTCAGCCCCTCCCCCTTCTCCCCCCCTCTCTGCAAAGGGAATGAATACTGCTGAGTGACATGTCTGCCTGCTGGGATACTCAGCAGCATGTTGTATGTGTAGGACTACAAGTCCCAGCTGTACAATGACACTGCTGATACACACAGGAAATTCTCCCTACCTGTTCTTGTACAATACAATTCCTCTATAGCTCCTTGCCCAGCATTTGTCTCCTCTCACTGCTGCAGCTACTGTTTGTTCTAAAGCCTTGAGCCCTCAGTGTGTTCTGGCTGAAAGGGTTAATGTTTTATCTGAAGGAAACCAGGGAGAGGATTATTTTACATATGGAAAGCCGGCCTATTTAGAACGTGCCCAATGATGTGTGAGATAATTTCAGAGGGAGACATTGCCCAATTTAGGAGATCTTCCCCACAAATGGGGTGGGATAGCCAATGGGTAATGGACTCCCTCCCCAGAATAAGTTGGATACAGGTGGTTCATTTTGCCCAGGATGGAAGTCTTGGTCTGAGGGGCCTATCCTGTTCCACTAGGGTATGATTGGGTGCTGGGTAGCGTTCTAACTGGGTATGTTGAATTGATGACCTATTTGTTATTTGCCTTTTTAACTGTGGGTGTTCACTCTTTTTTGGAGGTATGGAATATAGTAATTATTTGTTAAAGCTGTACTAAAGTACAGGACTCTGTCTCTCCTGGCAATTGAGGGTTTTAGTCCTATCCTTGACCATATGGGCACTGGAGCCTTGTGGGAGACAGCCCTTACACATGGTTTTCTTTGGAATATGGTTAGTCCATATGAGATATTTTCTGATCATGATAATTAGCCTTCGGTTGCTAGGCAAACTACTAGTGAGAAATCTACAATATCTGTATTACGTTTGCTGTATATTTTCTCTGGGCCGTTATCATACACTGAATAGGCATGTAGAATATTGTGTTATATTGACCCAGTGAATCTATATGCTTTTGGGCTACTGGAAAGATAATGAGAGGGATGGAATGACGGAATGTCATAATGAGTGCCAGATAACCTGTTGATTAAGGTAAAGGAGTCATATGCCTAGGGTGTAGCATAAGCTAGGAGCATATACGCTGGCCTACATTCTATTTTGTGCGATGAGGCACATAGGTACGATCTATTGAAGGTATGGAGTATATAGAGCGGATGTTGCTAGGCAACGGGACGCTTGTAGACACTGACGTCAGGTATCTGCTGGTCTAAAGTGTATGGTCGGATTGGAGGACATGTGACCTCCTATTCTGAAGTGCGGGATGTCACTTCTGGGAGGGAGTAACTGCGCAGTCGCAGTTGCATCGAGACACACGTGGATTACCTGCAGCAGCCGTACGTTCTCACCTCATTGGGGATATTTTAGATGTGGTATGTGGTATTTGTTACTTATCAATTCTGTTTATGTGATTATACTGTGCACAATGAGATAATTTAATGAATTGGGCGGGGGACCACCCATAAGGGGAGGTACTCAGGTAGCCTAGGGTTGTTGCTACATGTATAAATACTTCACTGTATACTGTTACACCTTGCTTGAAAAAGACCATTACTGGTCGAAACGTCGCTTTGTTTTGATGGATTAAAAGTTTGGAATTTGTAATCAAAGAGTGCCGCGGTTTCTTCACCTTTACCTTCTGTCTTAAGATGTACATGCCTCTTTTGGTGGTATAATTTATGCTTAGTCTCTGGTGTACATTTTAAGAAAGGTATCAGGCTGCCATACACTGCAAAAATTATATATACCGTACTCTAAATTGCCAAAGTAGCAGTGCCACAAAATGCCACCAAAAGTGCTCAAATTATACCTACAATCAGTGACCAACTTAAAATACAATGTAAAATAATGCAAACAATAGAGATTTAAACTAATATTAAGATTTATGGTAGTGATAAGCCTTGGAGGCCAGGCCATCTTTGACAACTGCTTCAGTCGAGGTGGCTTATGCATCATGTAATGCCAAACACGTTGCAGACCACATAGACCAGCCTTGTTCAAGTGTAGCGATCCCCTGACAAGCTGGAGCAGATGATAGGAGTGTTGGTATCCCTGATGATGAGTTGTCACGGTGTACTACCTCAGGCTGTTGTTCCCTGGGGTTGGGGTAGTGAAGGAGGGGCATTCTACATTCCCTTTGTAACTGGGGAAATCCACAGCCAAAGTAAAACCAAGGGAACAGCAGGGGGAGCCAAAAATTTATACTAAGCAGGGATGCACTCACGGCAGTGTCCCTGCACGCCCGGTAGTGCTGCCAAGGGGCGGATTGGGAACTTAAAGTGGCCCTGGAAAATAACTAAGTGGCCCTATGTTGTAGGTGGGTCCAAATTGACAGGAAGCAGGGCCAACACAAGTAGGTCATATTGCGGCACAAAATACCATCTAAGCAGAACCACAGACTGCAGTGAAACACAATAAACTGTCCCAGCAGAATTAAAAAGCACAGTGTAGCACAAAATAGCTCCTCAGAAGCTACCCCTCTGTGGTGGCCAGCGCCAGCTGCCACATTCTGTCCTCCTACTCCAGTTGTCTCAGGTTGGTAGTAGAGTTGAATTCAGTCAGTAAACCACCTGTGGTCCCCAGCCAGGTACATAACACTACTAACGCCCCCAGCGTTATTTAACTCTCTGAGTGACAGATAACAGATAGCAGTCACCTGGTAACTATAGTGCTTGCTCCACTCTGAAGCAGGTGCCATCTTTAAAGACCTGGGAAGGGGTTAATGTACATGTGACAGGGTGTCTTCAGTAGTCACATGCCATTCATCCACATGGGACCACTGAGGCTAGAGATGGTCTGAAGCAGTTACATGATCACATCATCACTTTCAGACTGCAGAGACTGGATAGGTCATCAATATCAGATTGGCAGGGGTGCGACTCCTGGCACCATTACCATTCAGCTGTTTGAAGAGATTGCAACGCTCGTACAAGAGCTGCCTTGCTTTCACTGTACACCTGCTCACCGTCGCAACTGCAGCAGTGAGTAGGTGTAATTGCTACGGCTCTGTCCCTATTCACTCTATGGGATGGCTCTGTAGTAATCACTTGAGCAGGAAGGAGCAGCAGGAAATGGGGATGGAGCAGTTGTAATTACACCTGTAGTTGCTACGACAAGCCGGTAAACATAAAGAGAAGCAGTACTCATACGAGCGGGCTGCCTGGGTGAAATTAAGGGTATGTCCGGGTTCAGCTCTGAACCCGGACAACCCTTTAATGGTTAATCATTTCACATTGTTGAATGTCAAAGTGCCTGCTTTTTTTATACAAATAGATATTGTACAGTGCCTCCACTGAATGGGAAAATGGCGAGCAATTTATTTATGTTGATTGAGAGGTTTTATAGACTGCTGCACACAACGACAAAATTATGCAGTCCTATATTTTAAGGCACAGTAATGATTTTCTAGTTTCTGCAATAATAGCAGCAATTATCGGAGCAAATATTAAAGGGAGACTTTCTCCAACGATGTAGAAACAGCAGGGCAGTGCTAAGCTGAAAGAACATACAGAAACAATACAAGAGAATGGAATTGATAGAAAACACTCAGTCACTGCGTAAGTACCGCTGATCACAGGCAAACTGAGGTTTAACTTACTTGTCGGAGCAATTGTTTAAGAAAGGACAGTTATTTAATGTCGAAAATGAAATTGTGCAGCTACTTCAAACTTCCAGAATTTGGCCACATCATTATTCGCTTGCAGTCTTTTATTTTATCGGATTTCCAATTCTCCCATAAATCAGATCAATTTCTCCCCAAGGACTGATTCACAAGACCGTGATCAGCCCCGGAAACACGGTCTGTGCGTAAGCTACATCTCCCAGGCCGACCACGGAACAGACTAAATCAAAGTAACTCATGATACAGTTTTTAACTTATTGCAGTGCTGTTATACTGTATTTGTATCATCATGTGCGTACGCTTGACCGCACCAAATTCTTCCTTGGCCACACCAAATTTAACTGTGCCAAATTCATCATGCAAAATACACCATGTAAATGGAGCGTTGTGCATATATGTGATGTGTGAATTAAAGCTACATAGATATATTAGATCCAAGCAAGGTATTTCTGAGATTTAAAAATCTTTGTAGATTACCTCCAACTTGAAAAAAGTTATTTTCGAACAGCTGATCATCGAATGTGCCAGCAGTTGGCCCCTACCAATCTAATATTAATGACCTGTCCTGAGGATTAGTGTTGAGCAAATCAAAGTGAAACAAATTTAATTTGATCCAAATTTCAGGAAAACTTTGATTTGCAACGAATCCGAATTTCCTCTCGATTCATTGTAACAAATCGATTTTGTCCTAAAATGGCAGCTACACGTGTTTTAAAGTGAAAGTAAGAAGCCTGGGAAGGAGATATGACCCATAATGCCATGCAGCCAGCCAGTCAGCAGGTAGCCATCCCCTGTGATGTCACAGCCCTGTAAAAAGTCTAATCTTGCCCGCTCTCCACCATTTTACAGTGAACTGAGCCTAGGGACAGAAGTGTCAAGTTCTAGAGGCAGAGTTTAAGCAAAGATTGTAGATTCTTGAATAAGGACAGTGTAG
>ONZH01016860.1:0-29537 GCA_900303285.1 Rhinella marina | reverse complement strand
GACCCGCAGGAGGTGAACGGCCTTGGTTCCACTGAATGTTTAGCACTCATATGCCTGCGCATGCTGGTAGTGGTTAGGCTGGTAGTGGTGGCTCCCCTGCTGATCCTGGTGTGACACAGGTTGCACACCACAGTCCGTCGGTCATCCTCACTTTCTTTAAAGAACCTCCAGACTTGCGAACATCTAGGCCTCGGCACGGGAGCTTCACTCCATGAAACAGTTGCTGATCTACTTGCTCTGGCCCTGCTTCTCCCTCTGGCCACCCCACTGCCTCTTCCAACCTGTTCTGCTGCTGCTGCACTTGCCTCCACCTCAGAAGCACTGTCTTGAGTAGGCTTAACAACCCAGCTCGGGTCAGTCACCTCATCATCCACCAGCTCTTCCTCCGATTCCTCACTCTGCTCCCCCCTGGGACTTACTGCCCTGACAACAACGTCACTGTCTGACAACCGTGTCTCATCATCATCATCCGACACCTCTTGACACACTACTTGTCCACACTCTCATCACCCACAGACTGCGAAAGTTCGAAATTTTGGACATTGGGACAGAGCAACTGCTCAGGTTGCTGCTGAGCAGTGGTTTGTGACTCTGGGAAGGGTCCTGAAAAAAGTTCATGGGAGTATGCCGGATCTGAATCCATATTTTCCATGGGGGGGGGGCAGACTGGGGGGAAGGAGGTTGAACAGGAGGAGCCAGAGGTCTACTCCCTTGGCTAGCGTGGGTGGACCGCGTGGAAGACTGGGTGGTGAATAAATTACTGGACACATTATCCGCTATCCACATCATCACCTGTTCGCACTGTACCATGTGACCCTGTAAGTTGCAAGGTACTGTGTCACCCTGCCCAGGACCATGGTCTCTGCCCCCTACATCACTTGGACGCCCACGCCCACATCCTCGTCCTCGACCCTTACCCCTGGGGTTCACCATTGTGTATAATCACTAAACTATAGAATTAATATCTGAGGGCAAAACAGTATTCAGTAGACTGTAGAATTCTTATTGGAGGCAAAAACACGTATTCTATAGACTGCGGCTAGTGTACCGCACACCACACAATTGTTTACTGTACTGTAGTATATATAACTGAGAGAAAACACGTATTCTCTAGACTGCGGCTATTGTACCGCACAAGACACAATTTTTCACTGGACTGTAGTATATATAACTGAGAGAAAAAACAGGAATTCTCTAGACTGCAGCTAGTGTACTGCACACCACACAATTATTCACTGGACTGTAGTATATATAACTGAGAGAAAAAACGTATTCTCTAGACTGCGGCTATTGTCCCACACACCACACAATTTTTCACTGGACTGTAGTATATATAACTGAGAGAAAAAAAAGGAATTCTCTAGACTGCGGCTAGTGTACCACACAATTGTTCACTGGACTGTAGTATATATAACTGAGAGAAAAAAAAGGAATTCTCTAGACTGTGGCTATTGTACCGCACACCACACAATTTTTCACTGGACTGTAGTATATATAATAATAAAAAAAAAGGTACTCTCTAGACTGCAGCTATTGTACCGCACACCACACAATTTTTCACTGGACTGAAGTATATATAACTGAGAAAAAAAAAGGAATTCTCTAGATTGCGGCTAGTGTACTGCACACCACACAATTGTTCACTGGACTGTAGTATATATAACTGAAAGAAAAAAAAGGAATTCTCTAGACTGCGGCTAGTGTACCGCACACCACACAATTTTTCACTGGACTGTAGTATATATAACTGAGAGAAAAAACGTATTCTCTAGACTGTGGCTATTGTACCGCACACCACACAATTTTTTTGTGGACTCTAGTATATATAATTAAAAAAAAAGAATTCTCTAGACTGCGGCTAGTATACTGCAAACCACACAATTTTTCACTGGACTCTAGTATATATAACTGAGAGAAAAAAACATAAAATATATATAGAGATGGGAGGGCACTCAATATTTGGAAACTGGATATTTTTTATTGTACAAAACACACTTTATAAATATATAAAATACAAAACATAAAACCAAGAAAGGAATGGTATGCTCAGATATATATACACATATATAAGTAGATGTACGTATTAATATTGGTAATCATATATATACCAGGGCATAACCTAGAATTCACATACTAAAATAATGGAACATATGATAGAGTGGATGTCATTTTCATATAATAATATCCATATAATAATATAACAATATGTTTGTAGAAATATCTTCTTGATGGTTTGTATAACTATATTGAGTATTTATTGATGGAATATCTTATATGAGATCTTCTTATAGTAATCATCTGTTACTTCTTATTAGATGGTTAGTAGTTGTCATAAACAGAGTTGGTCACAGTACTTGTTCTTTGTGTCCATATTAAATGATGTTAGTTATAAAAATAAATATATGAAGTAAGTACAAGTAGATGACAGTACTTTACCCTTTATGCTGTAGTCTGCGATATGCAAGTCCACATGGAGGAATGTATCCTGTTCTCCGGAGTGCTTTGTGGCGTCCCACGTGACTCACGGAGTTGCGATCACGTGACTGCTTTGGTCACGAGGTACCAACCATGTGATTATGACATCACACAGGTCCTTGATCCAAGAAATAATTCAAAGGTCCTGCAATTGAATAGGTATGTTCAAGCTTGTTAAAGCACCAAATATAGTTGCAAAAAGATTCTTTCCTCTCTTTTTCTGTTTAGCTGGCCAGCCCAATCTTTCACAACGTATGTAGCAGACTCAAATCATTCCTAGAACGCCCAGACGCGTTTCGAAGCGACTGCTTCTTCATCAGTGGGTCTGTTTGATTCAAGTGACTGCTACCTTTTATTCTATCCTTCGTTCCACCTCTAGGCGGTTCCTTTAATTATTCATGTAAATTCACTCCATTACTGGTAACATCTTCCTCCAGGTGAATACCGATACTTTTTTGCATGACCATGATTGAATATATATCACAATGGAATATCAAAACTTATATCCAAACTTGCATCTAAATGATCTGTATTCAATAAATTGGCTATCTTATAGATACCTCTTATATTCATATATTAACTATAAAATATAAAAATAAATATAAAACCAATAATATAAAATTCCAAAATAACCAAAGTACATACAAAGATACATACAAAGATACATACAAAAATACATTTAAAGATATGGAAAAGGAGAGGGATACAATCGTTTGTTATCCCATCATCCTTTCTTATATACCTTATCCATTCTTTATTATTCTTTAACATCCAATAACCCCTTGCGATTTTCTTGCGTTATTAATGCATTTTTTGCAAAAATTCACTGATCATTACAATGGAACAAACTAGATCTTGTAAATGTATTATTCACTTTATTTTTCAATTCTATTTAAAGTTTTTTCTTTGTTTTTCTTTATTTTTTAATTTTTTAATTTTTTAAAGTTCTTCATTTTAACCTGTGTTCTTCATTTTTCACTTATCGCTTATGAATACAAAAGAAAAAACATATTCTCTAGACTGTGGCTAATGTACCGCACACCACACAATTGTTCACTGGACTGTAGTATATATAACTAAGACAAAAAACTTATTCTCTAGACTGCAGCTATTGTACCGCACACCACACAATTTTTCACTGGACTCTAGTATATATAACTGAGAGAAAAAAAAGGAATTCTCTAGACTGCGGCTAGTGTACCGCACACCACACAATTTTTCACTGGACTGTAGTATATATAACTGAGAGAAAAAAAAAGGAATTCTCTAGACTGCGGCTAATGTACCGCACACCACACAATTTTTCACTGGACTGTAGCATATATAATTTTAAAAAAATGTATTCTCTAGACTGCGGCTAGTGTACCGCACACCAAACAATTTTTCACTGGACTGTAGTATATATAACTGAGAGAAAAAACGTATTCTCTAGACTGCGGCTATTTTACTGCACACCACACAATTTTTCACTGGACTGTAGTATATATAACTGAGAGAAAAAACTTATTCTCTAGACTGTGGCTATTGTATCACACACCACACAATTTTTCTCTGGACTCTAGTATATATAACTGAGAGAAAAAACGTATTCTCTAGATTGTGGCTAGTGTACCGCACACTACATACTTGTTCACTGGACTGTAGTATATATAACTGAGAGAAAAAACGTATTATCTCGACTGTGGCTATTGTACCGCACACCACACAATTTTTCACTGGACTCTAGTATATATAATTAAAAAAAAAAGGAATTCTCTAGACTGCGGCTAGTGTACCGCACACCACACAATTTTTCACTGGACTCTAGTATATATAACTGAGAGAAAAAACGTGTTCCCTAGACTGCACTGCAGATCCCAGCAAGCCAAGGTACAGCAGCAGCAAAAATGAGTACTGAGAGGACTTTGGGCAATTTCATTGGGGTCTGTGTGGACCATGTGCTTTCCCCTTTCTTCCACCAGTTTCTGTGCACAGTATGCAGCCAAGATGGAGGTAGCTGCAGTACAAGTCCCAGCCAGCGAGAGGAGGCCAAAAATAAGGTCATTGTAGCCCTTAGAAGGACCGTTGGTTTCTTTGTGGATGATTCCTGCCTAACCACATTCTAATTTTGCGCCCTAAGTGTGCAGCCAAGATGGCGGTAGCTGCACTACAAGTCCCAGACAGCAGCTGAGAGGAGGCCAAAAAAAAGGTCGTTGTAGCCCTTAGAAGGACTGTTGGGTTCTTTATGGATGATTCCTGCCTAACCAAATTCTAAATTGATGCCCTAACACTCTCCCTGACAGACAGCAGCTCTATCCCTAATCTCATCCAGGCGGCATCTGAGGCGAGCATCGCGGGACCAGATTCTTATATTCTCAGGTCATCTGATCTGGCCAGCCAATCCCTGCTATCAACTTGTAGGGGTTCCACGTGATGCTAGGGGGTACCAAAGACTCTCCTGCATGTTGATTGGCTGAGAAAAAGCTGCCAAACATGCAGGAAGAGGAAGATGCCATTTTCTCGAGTATGGCGAGATGCTCGCCCGAGTATCGAACACCTACGAGTACCCAAATGCTCGAACAAGCACCAAGCTCGGACGAGCATGTTCGATCATCTCTAGAGACACTAAAACATGATTTTTTTATGTTTCAAAAAAATTATTGTGTAAAACTTAAATAAATTTTAAAAAGCATACATATTAGGTATTGTTGTATCCGTAACAACCTGCTCTATAAAAATAGCACATGATCTAACCTGTCAGATGAATGCTGTAAATAACAAAAAATAAAAACGGTGCAAAAACAGCTATTTTTTGTTACTTTGACTCAGAAAAAGTATAATATAGAGCAACCAGAAATCATATGTACCCTAAAATAGTACCTACAAAACTGCCACCTTATCCCGTAGTTTCCAAAATGGGGTCACTTTTTTGGAGTTTCTACTCTAGGAGTGCATCAGGGGTCTTCTAATGTGACATGACAACTTAAAATTTTCCCAGTGAAATCTGCCCTCCAAAAACTATATGGCGTTGCTTTCCTTCTGCGCCCTGCCGTGTATCCATACAGCAGTTTACCACCACATGTGGGGTGTTTCTATAAACTGCAGAATAAATATTGAGGTTTGTTTGGCAGTTAACCCTTGCTTTGTTACAGGAAAAAAATGGATTAAAATGGAAAATCTGCCAAAAAAGTGAAATTGTGAAATTTCAGCTACATTTTCCTTTAATTCTTGTGGAACACCTAAAGGGTTAACAACGTTTGTAAAATCAGTTTTGAATACCTTGAGGGGTGTAATTTTCTAAAATGGGGTCATTTTTGGGTGGTTTCTATTATGTAAGCCTCACAAAGTGACTTCAGACCTGAACTGGTCCTTAAAAAAGTGGGCTTTGGAAATTTTCTGAAAAATTTCAAGATTTACTTCTAAACTTCTAAGCCTTCTAACGTCCCAAAAAAATAAAATGTCATTTTCAAAATGATACAAACATGAAGTAGACATATGGGGTATGTAAAGTAATAACTATTTTTGGATGTATTACTAAGTATTTTAAAAGTAGAGAAATAGAAATTTGGAAATTTGCTAGTTTTTCAAAATTTTTGGTAAATTTGGTATTTTTCATAAATGAAAATAAAATATTTTGATCCAAATTTGCCACTGTCATGAAGTACAATATGTGACGAGAAAACAATCTCAGAATGGCCTGGATAAGTAAACGCATTTTAAAGTTATCACCACATAAAGTGCCACATGTCAGATTTGCTAAAAATGGCGTGGTCCTTAAACTGAAAAATGGCAGGGTCCTTAAGGGGTTAATGTTTATTTTTTATTTTTTATTGTTTATTTATTTTATGACTAAAATTGAGAAGGGCAGATGTAACGGGGAGCCGGCGGTGCGATCCCCCTGTGCTGCTCCGCCGGTTTCCCATACGATCGCAGGAGCGAGGACGCAGGACGCGTCCTCGCTCCCATGACAACCAAGAGCGGGGAGGACCCGGGGCACTCTCAGTTGCCGCACGCCCGGCGTCCTCCCCGCCCACCTAGGCAACGAGCAGACGGGGCCCTTGAGAGCTGGCAGATATAGCCAGCACTCAGTTATATTTTATATTATATTTATGTTTAAGGTCACGTGGCGCTGACCATACCACGTGATCTACATGAACACCTTTTTGAGTGCTGGTTTTTGTTAGCCAGCGCTTAGCCTTGTATTGTTTTTGGACTTCGGCTTACGTATTTTGCCTTAGCTTTCTGCTTTCTCCTCTGGTTCTTTCTCCCCTTCCCTTTATGCCCCAGCACTTATTCAGGCTAGGGATTGCCACCCAGTTACGCGCCATTGCCTAGGACGGGACGTGTAAGTAGGCAGGGACAGAGGTTGGGGCTCAAGACAGGGCTCACTATTCCCTAACGTGACAGCAGGTGGTTTGAGTTCCCAATACTTTTTTGGTTTTCTTAATATTTTCATAAACATTTTTTCACTTATTTTATTGTACTCTTTAGCCCCCTTAGGGGACTTCTGCATGCGTTTATTTCAATGCTTGTCCTATAGACATAGATAAAATTCTATTGCTGTCTATGGGATTCTGACAGACTAACTGGGAGCATTTACAGGGCCAGAGGCTGCCATAACAACTGAATCGAGCATTACATTTCTCTACAGGGGCTCCATGGAACACAGTTGGAAGACATAGGAGGCCTTTCATCTGTCTCATCCCACATATGCTGTGGTCACTATTGACAGCAATATCTGAGGGGCTACATGACTGGTATCAGAGTCGTCTCCATTATATAGCCAGCAACCACCTTGTATGGAGCAAGCTCAGTAAGTGAACCCACTCCACACAACCCCTTAAAGCCAATCATGTACATGTGAGTGAGGCTAATGTTTAAAGTGTGCCTAACCTTTCAACAAACTCTGCATTAATTAATAGTACAGTGTGTGTCCATGAAGAATAACACTATTTCTGGCCATTATATGACTTGTATCTGGTATTTTTACCAATTGTTCCTATGTGCATGCTGAATATCTAGTTTGCAGATCTGCCAGATCTGGTGGTGAGACTAGCTGCCATCCACTGCACACAGAAAGTAGAGGAGAATTTCCTTCCTAAACTTCTCTTATTCAGAAATATGCCCCAGGACCATGGAGAACATTACAGAAAATTACTGACCTGCATGGTTGTGAATTTAGCACTTGTGCTAAAAGAACCAAGTAAGACCCCTCCTGGGCAGATAAATAAGCAATTGAAGAAAATACTGCAAGTCAGGAAGCTGGTCAAAGCACACTGCCAAATGGGCTTGATAGCCTCACTGTCTTAAGACAGTGAAGGACCCACCCCAATATACTGCCAATTGTTCTGGCCCGCAGCAAAGGGAGAAGTATCCTCTGTGTATATGAACTACCACTGCTTTCTGTAATTAAGGATCAGCTGTAAGTTTAGTTGTTAACCTTGTTTTGGGTGTTTCATTTCTCCATCCACCACCTTACTAATACACTCCACTAGCATCAGGGGCTGCACCTCATCATAATAATACCACTAGATAGGAGCAAATTGAATCTAAACTAATCAAATTGACACAAATCTTCCCCCAAAATTTTGGCAATTTGATTATGGGTGAATTTCTCAAAATGGCATCAGTAATTTTTTTGAATCACAAGACAGAAAAGCTGAAGATGGAGAATCACATAACCCCAGGCAATATGTGTGTATATATACCGTTATCCATTTACCACGAACAAGCTAAATTTGTTTGGACCATTTTTTTTTAATTGTAAAAAAATGCTATATATATATATATATATATATATATATATATATTTTTTTTTTTTTTAAAGAGGCTGCTTGTAACCACACCTTGTAACCAGCGTACATAGGTTTAGCTTCCTATGAATATAGCACTTTTTGGTTACTGGGTATAATATCAGTGTGTTTTTAACATTACTTGTCTTTTTTCTTTCTTATTAGTAATTCAACTATATTATTTATGACCTTGGACCACCTTCAGGAATATATTATGGACCTTTAGAAATAGACCGAGATGAGATTAGACTGAAGAGGAAACACTTGTCACTTTAATATCACAACATGGGTTGTTTTTGCATTTTTTTATTAATTGCAATGTTCACGATGTATGTATCATGGTGAATGATTGATTGTCACTATTTTATCACTTGTTATTTAGGTATAAAATATTCTTAAAATATAAGTTTTTATCATTATGTAATTTTTTTGGACAAAATCATGGTTTCAATATTTTGCACGGTACTGTATATATTGCACATTTGGATTATATTTTTATATTTGCACCTTTTATGTATTGTTTGTAGCCATTTCACGTATATGAATTTGTGTTTTTTTAATTTATTTTGCTTTTTTATTTATATTCAGTGTTTGGGGATTGGGTCATTGGCATAATATCAGTATTGAGAATAATATATCTTATCTTTCTTCTATGTGATATCTGGCTAGTCCCGTATCATCCTTTTCCCTGCAAGGTTGGTCATGTACCGGAGTCTGGATGCGCTCTACGCATGCACTGAGGGACGGCATCGCATGGTGCTCCGTATCGTCCGACTCCAGGATGACAGCCGATGGCGTTGTCTCACACATCACCTCGCGATATCCAAATCAGTGATGCGCACGCTGGTGCGTGGACATGCTTGGCGTCGGTCTGTTGTGATGTCGGTGTCCTAATCATGCGGGGAATGCGACCTGTAGCAGACTCAGGTGTTTTTTAGTATTTATACCCTGTCCTTTCACCTTTACGTTTGTCTCCTAACGAAGCTAGTGGGTTGGCAAAACGCACGTCGAGGTAGCAGCAGTGCCAGGTGGACCAAGCCACGTATTAACATGGGTAAATGATTATCTTTCACTTTGACTCTAACCTATATGTTATACTTTTTGTGGTGTTTATATTTACAGCCATTTTCAGCCTCTATTTGAGTGGCTGACATATGACCCAGTGATTATAATACTATGGGTCACTTGGCAATTTATTTTGTCATACATATTGTATCTTGATATTTCTACCACATTTTGTATTATCTATTTAGGGGCATGTTGACTGATACACTGCTTAGTCTGTTTGTAGAGACTGTGAACAAATATAAATATATTTTACTTCCCATGTCTACTTAGGCATGTCATTATATCTGTGCATGTCACTGTTTTGCAGGGCTACAGTGTAGGGCTTTTTACATCGTTCCCCCCCCCCCCTGTATTTTTCACCATTTTGTATTGTGTTGTTTCAATAAAATATTTTTTAAATTTTATAAAATACTCTCTGATTATTGAGTTGATGTTATTAGTGAGTTGGCTATTATTAGAGTGCTTTGTAGTTTTCTGCTAGGCCTCTGTATTGGCTTTCTATTATCTGAGGTACTGTTTGGCTTTAAGATTACACCATCAACAGGTTTACTAAATGTGCCCCATTATGTATAGTCTACTAATATCAAGCATATAAGGGTAAACAGAAGAAAATGTATTTGAAATCCTTAAACATCGTGTCTGTCCCTGGAAATTAGAAGCAGTTGAATGATACGCCTTGGAAACCTAATATTCTCCATCTTGTGACTGATACCTATGTGTTTTCATCTGAGGAGCAGATGGATGGATTTGTGATGCAAGACTAGGGACCACTGAAGTTTCCTGTTTGAGATTTTCATAGTGCAAGAGTTTTTCTTCATAAATGTCTCTTATCCTCTGGTGGGGGATTATAACAATGAGGAAAAAAACTAGTTAAGCGAGTATCATTCTCCTGTAAAAGTAGCGCAGGCTGCCAAGGATATGTTCCCCAGTGATAACACTGCTTATCCCGTTACACCTTGCAATATCTCATATTCTCAGTAGCAGCGATAATGCACAATGTCACAAATAGAATAACATATATCACACCAGAGGGAGCAATAATCTGGATACTTTTGCATTGGTTCTAGTTGTGAGAAGCAGAAAAAGTTTCCCATGCGGCCTATGCCGAGAAACATTCACAATGTTTGTTGTGATCCAGCTGTTCTAGTAATAATGGTGTATGGAGAATATATGGACATAAAGGCTTAAATACGGAACACGCTTTATCATACAACAATGACAATCTTTTATGATTGTGTCATATTATGTTTGCAATACAACTTTTCTCTCTGGATACAAAATATGCTTTTTGCTTCTAAAACTAACGTATGGCTTATAGTGCTGAATGCTCTTATCCCCTTAACATTAGCATGCAATTCTGGCCACACACATTAAATGTCTGGTCACCCTGTACAAGCACGACTTATGCACAGGCTGTGTTGCATACATGCTTTACTACTTGCTTGAATTTGGTTAAAACTAGAGAAATTATGTTTTTTGGGCTAAACATTATTGATATACCACCCCCTGCAGAAGTAACAAATAACACAGTAGACTTACTGCACTACCTATAGATAAGCAGTGTACAGCACCTCAACCAGCCTAAATTCATATGAAAAACTGGGTACATTATTTATGAAACTACCCAGTTTATTACAATAGATGTGATCAAGTGGCTGAGAAATCTTATAGGTACAAAGACAAGTTGCCCAGTATCCTCTTTTCACACTGACTCACCTTTTCAAAGTTGCTGCAGGGACCCCCATAATAAATCATCTAGTGAGGCCGGACTGGAGGCGTAGCCTTAGAGGGAGGCCGGCATGACGGGGGGTGGTTCAGGGAAGCAGGAAAGGTGATTGGGCAGTTTAAGTTGCTGGGGGTGAGGTTAGTAAATTGGGGGGAGAGTCATGGCTTTAAAAGAGGGCTGTGGAGGAAGAAAGGGTGCCATTTTTATAGGAGAGGGCAGCGAAGGTGAAGACAAGTTGGGGGGATGTTCTTTGGGATTGTTTTGTCATGGCAGATGTAGCAGTGGGAGGTCCTCGAAGTTGCCAGGTTGCTGAAAAGTGGAGGGCCCTACGGTTGGGGCTGGACTCCCTCGGTTGGTGCCTCTAAGCTGGTGTTTAATGGCTGGAGGCAAGGTGGAGTTCCCCGCATGGGATTTAATTATTTCAGACTTTGAGGGCTTTCCTTCGTCGGTAATGTTAATAATTTATATGGATGCAAATAATAAAATGGCTGCTGTGGCCGATTAAAATCCATTGCTGTGTCCGAATGGTTATTGGGAAAAACGAAAAACCATACTGGGGACATATGTAGGTTAGTGGACCAGTAACCAGTACCAACGTCATGAAGAGGCTTGCTGCTGTCTGCAGCTGTGAAAGCAGAAAATATTTTAATGTATTTTAACGAAGGGCCCTGAAATAAACTTTATAGGTGGGCCCTAGGCAACCAACTCCAATACTGCTGGGAATACAAGAGAGAGCATTATAAATACTGAAGGTCACTAAAAGACACGGTATAAGTACCTGGCAAACCTATGCCCGTGATGTTATGTGTCTGGATGGGTTCCAGGCAGGACATGTAGCGTGCAATGGCCACAGTATGGTGCAGGAGTCCAAAAAAAAGCCCAGAGGTAGAAAAATATACATCTCTCCTTACTGTACAATAAAATGGGAATTGTAGTACATCTAAGTATAGTAAAACATAGTCACAACTGTACAGAGTGCAATTGTCTCCCAGATAGTGGTGTGTGCATTTAGGCAAGGATAAGAGTTATGGTCCTATTTGTACACTCACTATCTTGCTAAAGTCTCTCTCAGTGGAATCTATGGCTGTCAACAGTACCTTGGCAGTAATGGCTGTAATGTCCACAGTGGTGTACAGGGTTTTGAAGGCACATCTGGCCAGGGTGTGTCCAGGTGTGAAGAGTGTCTTAAGAGGGCCTAAGAGGAGGGAGCATCAGGCACAACTTTCTTCCCCTCTGAACTCTCACTCATGACCCCAAAATTGAGCTGGGGATAGATCCTGGTTACCAACCCAACTTCCTGCAATCGACTGAGCCAGGATTATTAACCCATGGTTCTGCCATCTAGACATGGCTATGCTGGGTCCAATACAGTGCAAAGCAATACTTAACATAATATTAACTATCATTAGATTAAATAACAAACCATTTGCAGATACAGGGGGCTCTGGGGTGCTGCAAGGACAAAGTGCTAAACCATTAATTGTAGTCTATACCTCATTGCATTGAAAATAGCCGCTGTCATGTCGAGACCCTACTTGTGATGTCATCATTAGAATCCTGGTAGATAACTCACTTACTTGTGGCATCATCATGTGGGCCATGGCTCATTTACATATGATGTCATAATCGGCGGTGGGTCTAAATTGAGGTGACGCACTGACCCCAGCCTTAGTCTCCAGGGCTGGCTCTCACCATTAGGGACCTCTGACGAGCAGCACAAGACAAGATCGAGCAGCACAAGACAAGATTGTTTTGCTGATCTTTATTTTCTTTCTTTTCTATACAATGTGAGAGTTGTGTGTGGTCCTCTGCGGTCCCCAAAAATCTGTCTCAGGTGCCACACTCAACCTCCTCCGATGGAAGAATCCCAGGAGAAAGTGAAGAAGCATCCATCTCCCTTAAAGGGCCAGAGCCACAGAAATCCAAGACCATTTTATAATCAATAAAGCTTTTTGTGTGTGTTTCTTTAAAAAAAAAAAAAAAAAAAAAAAAAAAAGATGGTTGTGTTTTCTTTTCTTAAATATCAAATTATGCCATTTCAGCTGCGGCCCTGTTTTCTATAGGTATCCTAAAGGTGTATTGAACGTGTAGAGTTTCTAACCCCTTAAAGGATGGGTAGCCAATGAACTCCAAAGAGGAAATTGATTCAAGGGATATTCCCATGTGGGACATTTATGGCTTACCACTAGAATATGCCATAAATGTCAGATAGGTGTGGGTACCACCTGTGGGACAAGTCCTGAAGTGAAAGGAGAGCACCCTGCACAAACATAGTGTCCTCTCCTTTTACTGGTATGAGACTTCCAAAAATTGCCTGGCTGTTGTGCTATGTATCTAATCCCATTATATGTGATACTGCCTGCTCAGCTGCTGTATCTAATCCTATCATACGTGATACTGTCTGCTGAACCGCGCATATATTCTTCTCCCAGAGCGCACTCATTAGCAATGGTACCCTCAGTATTTATAATGTTCCCTGTAGTGCCCTAAATATTTATATTGCCCCCTTAGTGCCCCAATAGTTTTACTGTCTCTTGTAGTGCTCCCAGTATTTATACTGGGGACACAAAAGGGGGCCTTCTAAATACTGAGGGGCACTAAAAGACACGGTATAAGTGCCTTGTCCTGAAACACACTGCTTAATATGTGATTGTGTTTCATGTAAACTGTGCTTGTGTCTAACTTCCCATAAAGTTGCATAGGGAAGGGGAGGTTCTAACAAACCTCCCAGGGCTGACTCTGCCCTGCTCTCAGTGTGAGAGAGAAGAAGAAGAAGAAGGAGGAGGAGGAGAGTGGTATGCCTGAGGAAACTGCACCTCAGTAGCCATCTTGGATAAATATAAAACTCCTGAGTTAGTCCTATGCACAAGCCCAAAGAAGGGAAATATTACAAAAGATCCAGGAAACACAGAGCGGGAGTGAGAATATTGGCAAGGGAAGGTAACTGTCGTTTATCAGGCTCTAGTCTCCTTTGCATTTGGTGGAGAGACTACAAGCTACCAGCTGCCCACCATTACTATAGACAGAAAAGCCAACTGTCAGAACATAGTATTCCTAAAAGAGGATACAGAAGTATATAACTATACAATACCACAGAAATATTATATCCTTCCAGCCTGGAGAAAACAAGGGAGAAAGATTAATTGTTATAGAGTAAAACTTTTCATATGCAACTTTTGGGAACTAACCTGAGCCATTGTAGAAGCTGCTTTGCTATAAATATCTTTTGCGCAAATTTATGACTTTTGGATCAGCTTCAGTAAAGTTCTGGGAGTTTGTCAAGTACACTGGTCTCCTCTTCTTTTCTACTGTTCACTTATTCGCACTCCAAGGTGCTGGCATCACGAAATCATCAGGGACCCAGCCGACTGACACCCTAATACACTACCATCAAGGGTACCTCACCTTACCACCCGGCAGAGCCTCTGGAACCTGAGAGTGCCCCGAAGGAATTGGTGTCCCCCTTCCACATACCTGCACGCCGGCCCAGGGAGCAGTAGTCACCAAACTGTGAGTAATATATCCACCGGCACCATCTTCACTGTGACAACACTACAACACTCGCATACCATGCCCCTGCGGCCTGGTTTGCTGCAGATTTTGGTGTCACGAACGGGATCCGCGCCTTAAGCGAATTGGATTACAAAAATTCTTTGTGCTTTATTATAGAATATATATATGTGCTGTCAGACCATTGCTGAAGCCCACAGCATCTGTAAAATCCCCTATAAGTGACTTTATTGCATTTATTTGCTGCTGGAAAGTCTAAATCTGCGTAAGTTGCAGCACTGTGGAAAAATAGGGGTTAATCAGCCATCTTGGATTTCTTCACACACTGAGGGAAAAGATTGTTCCACCCAGCAGAGGGGCGGGAAACAAATAGCCCGCCTCCACAGAGGAACTATCCTTGCAGCAGGAGGAACCAAAGTGCTGAGTGAAAGTTCCCAGGCGTGCAAAGAAACTAACTATACCCCAACAGGAAGTGGGGAAAGCAGCAGCCATCTTAGAGAAGGGAAAAAGACAGTTCCAGCTCCACTGGATCCCCAGAGTGAACCCAGAAGTTCTGAGTGAGTACAGTTGAGGAGATTAACCTAAATAAGGACTGTTTGGGACCACAATCTGCCTTATAGAGCACCATACTCTCCTATATTGCGCTGTCACTGCGACTCTTAAAGGGCCAGACGTCTATATAACAGTGGTTCCCCATAGCAACACAACAAAAAATGTGTGTAAAACTGCATTTAACTTGTATTATATTGAAAGTCTATCATTGCCATGTCTGAACAGGGAACCTTAGTAGGCCCCTGCAGCAGCCGCTGCAGCACCAAGCATGATCCCCTTAACCATGCCTTACTTTCTAGGAGCACCCTGGTTCCCACGATATGCTGGGGAAGCTCATACTTTAAGAGAATTTAAATAAAAATTGTTGGTTGTATTGAGATTGTACCCTGTATTAGCAGATCAACAAATGGAAATCCTCATTGCACAAATGGAAGGTGCTGCTCTCAGAGAAGTGAAATCCTGGCCAAGCTCAGAGAAAATAACAGTGGAGCATATATTTGAACAACTCTATGCCACTTTTGAACCCAGGACTGTATCAGAGGTCAAGATGAGATTCTTCAGTAAGAAACAGCAGCCGGGTGAGTCACTCAGAGACTTTGCATTATCTTTACAGGAAGCCCTTAGAGCTGTTATACAGGACGGCCCCCATGAAGCAGTGGATCAAGATAAAACACTGATAAAAAATTCATTGAAGGTGTTAGGACAGAAACCTTAAAGAGCCAGTTAAAGATGTTAGCTGCACATCACCCAAGTTCTACCTTACTAGACTTCAAAGAGCTAGCTATCATTATTCTGGGGAAAGACCCACAACCAGAGCCTGCTAGGCCTGCTGAAATGTCTGTAAATAAGCCTGTTACAACTCCAAAATATCACCCCATAGTTAGTCAGGAAGCGCAAGCTCTGGTTCCTGATGCAGTTGCTGCCATGACAGAGCAAGTTAACTTCTTAACCAAAAGTCTAGAGAAAGTATGCCAAAAACTGTAACCGTGGGAGAACCCCATATTACTGGAGGATGAGACACCGTTACCAAGGAAACATTTTCCTCCTGATGATAAAGAGACTTATCCCAGAAACTGTGGTAGACAACCCATTGACCGCTTTAACAAGCAAAAGCGACCCATTTGTAGATATTGTCATAAGCCAGGCAATACAGAAAACATGTGTTGGTAGTTAAAAGGTCGACCCCCGAGGCCAAGGACTGCCCCCAGGGAGGTAGAACAGTAGGTCCAGAAGATACCAGCTGGATGCCCAGATATGTAGAATCCTATCCAGAAGTGGTTCTCCGAATCAATGGGATTCCCTTTGTTGCCTTATTGGATACCGGATCTCAAGTCAGAACTATTCAACAGACTGCACTTGAGAAATACTGGGACCATGACCAGCTGACGCAGCCACCAGAATCCTGGCTGAGCATTATAGCCAACGGCAAACTTGTGCCAGTGCATAAGTACTGGGAGCTGACTCTTCAAGTGGGAGGAACCACACTACCCCATCAAGGTATCATTGTCATGCAAGTAAGGGGAGATAACAACCCTCCAGTAGTCCTAGGAATGAACCTCCTTAGGAACTGTTATACTGAAATGCTTGAAGCTTTACACAAGTCCATGCCTACCGCTTCACCTGCCTCCAAAAAGGTGATACAACAGACCATCCGTGTATTAAGTGCACAACAGAAATTTGCTAATGAGAAAGGTGAGATTTGCTGTGTTCGCATCAAAGGTAACCAACCAGTGATCCTGAAACCCAATACTGAAACACTTCTATGGTGCCAAGCAGCTCTTGGAATCCAAGGTCAAGATTACCAGGCCCTGGTAGAACCTATCCACCTGGAAGACCAGCCTCTGATCCAAGCCACAAGAAGCCTAGTGACCGTTTCCCAAGGTAAAGTGCCAATTAGTCTTCTGAACTTAAGTAGTAGTAGTATTACCTTGAACAAGCACTACCCTGTTGCTCAATTGTTACAAGTCACTTTTTAAGATGTTATCAGTGCAGCTACAACTCAACAGTCTACTCAGAATCTGAATACTCCAGATCATACCCCAAATACATTATGGTGGAAAGAACTCCACGTGGGAGATACTTCTACACCTGAAGAACAAAAACAAATTGAAGGAGTCTTAAAAGTCATGAAGGGGCATCATTAGGCCTTCAGTAAGCATCCTACGGATTATGGAGAGGTCAGTGTAATCAAGCACACCATCCCTACCGGTTCACACCTTCCAATTAAAGAAAGGTACCGACCTATACCACCAACTATGAACCAATCTGTGAAAAAAATTATCCAGGAGATTCAAAAATTATCAAAGACAGCCATAGCCCATGGGATGCACCTTTAGTTCTTGTCCGGAAGAATAATGGTAACATTCGATTTTGTGTGGACTACAGGAAAATTAACCAAATTACCCACAAGGATGCCTATCCTTTATTAAGAATTGATGAGTCCTTGAAAGCATTAGGATCCTCAGCTTACTTTTCAACTCTGGATTTAACCAGTGGGTACTGGCAACTACCCATGTCTCCTGAAGATCGTGAAAAAACAGCATTTACTACCCCTATGGGCCTATTTGAATTTAACTACATGTCCTTTGGACTTTGCAATGCACCTGGAACTTTCCAAAGACTAATGGAACGCTGTTTAGGCCACAAGAACTTTGAAACTGTCTTGTTATACCTGGATGATGTTATCATCTACTCCAAATCCTATGAAGACCACTTCAAGTTCTCATCAAGTATGGACTCAAGATCAAACCCTCTAAGTGCTACCTACTAAAACCAGAAGTGAAGTACCTGGGACATGTCAGTTCTGAAGGTGTCAAGCTAGATCCAGAGAAGACTGCTGCAGTCCAGAATTGGCCTACTCCTACCACAGTAAAAGAGGTGAGAAGTTTTCTTAGTTTTGCAGGATACTACAGACGTTTCATCCATCACTTCCCCCAGATTGCCAAACCAATACAGGAACTCGTGAGAGGACATCCCAAGAAGTACCAGAAAGCCCAGATACCAATCGAATGGAATGAAGACCATGAAATCGCTTTCCAACTCCTAAAGAAGAAGTTGACCGAACCCCCTGTCTTAGGCTATCCAGATTATCAACAGCCATTCCATCTACACCGACGCCAGTAAGAAAGGCCTGAGAGCTGTCCTGTCTCAACTACAAGAAGGTAAGGAGAGAGTAATTGCTTATGCCAGTAGATCTCTTAAAGGTGCCGACAGAAATGACCAGAACTACAGCTCCTTCAAGCTGGAATTCCTCACACTCGTGTGGGCTGTCACTGAAAAATTTAAAGACTACCTCACAGCAACACCATTTGTGGCCTATACTGATAACAACCCACTGGCGCACCTCAACACAGCCAAACTAGGAGCCTTAGAACAAAGATGGGCCTCACGTCTTGCCAACTACAACTTCGTGGTCAAGTACAGAACAGGCAAGTCTAATGAAAATGCAGATGCCTTATCCCACCTGCCTAACAGAGAAGACCCTACAGAGCAGGAAGACATATGGTAAGAAGTAGAGATGCCGGCTTTCTACAAAAAATTTGCCCAACAAGATGTTAACATCATCAAAGGCCAAAGTAAAGAAGTCCTCAACTTCCAACAGCAGAAAAAACCAAAACCACAAGTTGAGAAAGAAAGGTGGATCAAATTGCAAGCCAAGAGTCAAGTATTAGGTGAGCTACAAGATTTCTTCACTAGTGGAAGAACACCAGAAAGAATCCGCAGAAAGAATGCAGATCCAGAGCTACTGAAACTATGGAGACACAGAAAACAACTCTTCATGCAAAAGGGACTAATGTTAAGAAGAACTCTAGATCTCATCACCAATGATCGGCTGTATCAAATTATAGTACCTCGCTGAGATGCCAGAATTGTCCTAAAAATGTACCATGATAGGTCAGGACACTTTGGTGTACAGAAAACAGAAGCTACCATCCGCCGAAGATTTTATTGGGTTGGAATGAGAGAAGATATTGAAAATTGGTGTCGAGAATGTTCTACTTATGCCTTTGGAAGAAATGAGAGACATGAACAAAGAGCACCATTACATCCTATTGTAAGCTGAGCACCTCTAGAAATAGTGGCCATTGATCACGTCAAGCTAGAACCAAGTCGTTCAGGATATACCTACGCCTTGACAATAATTCATCACTACACCAAATTCGTAGTAGCTGTACCTGTTAAAGACTTAACAGTCAAAACCAGTCTGGAAGAATTTCCTGTTGCCCTATGGATGCCCTGAAAAGATTCTCACAGATCAAGGATCTGCCTTTGAATCCCAACTCTTCCATGAGCTATGTTCGCTTCACAATTGTCTGAAAATGAGAACAACAGCTTACCATCCTCACTTTGTGAAAAAATGAACCAAACCTTGATTGAAATGTTAAGAGCTGTACCCCCTGCCAAAAGAACTGATTGGCCAAGTTTACTACCTCAACTGATGTATCTTTACAACAACACCATCCATTGTTCTACTGGATACACCCCATATTACCTTATGTTTGCCATCAAGGCAGATTACCTGCAGACCTCACCTTGGATGTACAAGTTCCAGATTCCATCAATCCTTTACCACAAACAGATTGGGTGAGTAAACAACAAAAAACGCCTAGATGATGCCCAAGAGATTGTCCAAATCCATATGGCGAATGCATGCCAAAAGCAACAGAAAGACTATGATCAGTCTGCAAAAGCAGAACCCTTCAAAATTGGTAACCAAGTGCAGCTGAAAAATAATCATGGCATTAGTAATCTGGATAGTAAATGGGAAAGAGAACCCTACATCATCATAGCTATTCCTAATCCTGTGACTGATATCTACCAAATCACCAAAGAGAACAGAGCACCACAAATAGTGCATCGCAACCTTCTCAAGTTGTCTTTGAAAGAAATTGTCCAAGAAGAAGCTCCAGCCACTGAAGAATTGTCTGAAAAGTCACCTGCACCAGTAGAATCAACATCGTTTATTGGAAAACAATTGTTAGACTCAGATCCTCTACATTGGTTCCTTAGGCCATGGCTTAACTTTCTTGTTCCTGCCAAGACTAAAACAGTACCACTTCAATCAGAAGTACAACTTAGTGAAGGATCCTCATGAGTACAAGATGAATCAAGTCACCCAGAGCATAGACCTGTGGAGTCACAGCCAGTTTCAGAGATCACTGCATCAGAACCAAGTCCGATTGCTAATCTTCCTTCGCAAGTCCCAGACTCTAAACTGTCTTTGCAGAGATCCCAACGGACCAACAAAGGTATTCCACCTACCCGTTATCGGGAATTCTTTAAAATGAATATTTAGCTATATTTAGTACAGGGTTTTGAAGGCACATCTGGCCAGGGTGTGTCCAGGTGTGAAGAGTGTCTTAAGAGGGCCTAAGAGGAGGGAGCACTAGGCACAAATTTTTTCCCCACTGAACTCTCACTGATGACCCCAAAATTGAGCTGGGGATGGATCCTGGTTACCCACCCAACCTCCTGCAATGGACTGAGCCAGGATTATTAACCCATGGTTATGCCATCTAGACATGGCTATGCTGGGTCCAATTCATGGTAAAACAATACTTATCATAACATTAACTATCATTAGATTAAATAACAAACCATTTGCAGATACCCCCCTGCTCTGGAACTGCAAGGACAAAGTGCTAACCCATTAATTGTAGTCTATACCTCATTACATTCAAAATGTCATGTCGAGACCCTGCTTGTAATGTCATCATTAGAATCCTAGTAGATGACTCACTTACTTGTGGCATCATAATGGGGGCCATGGCTCATTTACATATGATGTCATAATCGGCGGTGGGTCTAAATTGAGGTGATGCACTGACCCCAGCCTTAGTCTCCAGGGCTGGCTCTCACCAGGGACCTATGACGAGCAGCACAAGACAAGATCGGGTAGGTTTGGCCGCTTTTCTCTCATGTTTGGGAATTGTTTTGCTGATCTTTATTTTCTTTCTTTTCTATACAATGTGAGAGTTGTGTGTGGTCCTCTGAGGTCCCCAAAAATCTCTCAGGTGCGACACTCAACCTCCTCCAATGGAAAAATTCCAGGAGAAAGTGAAGAAGAAGCATCCATCTCCCTTAAAGGGCCAGAGCCACAGAAATCCAAGACCATTTTATAATAAGTAAAGTTTTTTGTTTCTTAAAAAAAAAAAAAAAAAAGATGGTTGTGTTTTCTTTCTTCAATATCAAATTGTGCCATTTCAGCTGTGGCCCTGTTTCTATAGGTATCCTAAAGGTGTATTGAATGTGTAGAGTGCTAACCCCTTAAAGGAAGGGTAACCAAAAAACTACAAAGAGGAAATTAATTAAAGGGATATTCCCATGTGGGACATTCATGGCTTACTGCTAGAATATGCCATAAATGTCAGATAGTTGTGGGTACCACCTTTGGGACAAGTCCTGAAGTGAACTGAGAGCACCCTGGACAAACACAGTGTCGTCTCCGTTTATTGGTATGAGAATTCCAAAAATTGCATGGTTGTTGCACTATGCATCTAATCCCATCATATGTGATACTGCCTGCTCAGCTGCTGTATCTCATCCATTCATACGTGATAGTGTCTGCTGAACCGTGTATCTAATCTTCTCCCAGAGCGCACTCATTAGCAATGGTACCATCAGTATTTATAATGTTCCCTGTAGTGCCCCAAATATTTATATTGCCCCCTTAGTGCCCCAATAGTTTTACTGTCTCTTGTAGTGCTCCCAGTATTTACACTGGAGGCACTAAAGGGAGCATTCTAAATACTGAGGGGCACTAAAAGACACGGTATAAGTATCTGGCAAACTTATGCCAGATATCACTATCTTGCTAAAGTCTCTCTCGGTGGAATCTATGGCTGGCAACAGTACCTTGGCAGTGATGGCTGTAATGTCCACTGTGGGGTGCAGGGTTTTGAAGGCACATCTGGCCAGGGTGTGTCCAGGTGTGAAGCGTGTCTTAAGAGGGTCTAAGAGGAGGGAGCATCAGGCACAAATTTTTTCCCCTCTGAACTCTCACTCATGACCCCATAATTGAACTGGGGATGGATCCTGGTTACTCACCCAACCTCTTGAAATGGACTGAGCCAGGATTATTAACCCATGGTTGTGCCATCTAGACATGGCTATGCTGGGTCCAATACATGGCAAAACAATACTTAACCCCTTCAACCCTGGGCCTGTTTTCACCTTTGTGCCCAGGCCATTTTTTGCAAATCTGACATGTGTCACTTATGTGGTAATAACTTTGGAACGCTTTTACTTATCCAAGCCATTCTAAGATTGTTTTCTCGTCACATATTGTGCTTCACGACAGTAGTAAATTTGTGGCAAAATATTTCATTTTTATTTATAAAAAATACCAAATTTACAAAAAATTTGGAAAAATTTCCAAATTTCAATTTCTCTACTTTCAAAATACATAGTAATACCTCCAAAAATAGTTATTATTTTACATTTCCCATTTACATTTTTTTTGGACGTTAGAAGGCATAGAAGTTTAGAAGCAATTTTTCAAAATTTCAACAACATTTCCAAAACCATTTTTTTAAGCACCAATTCAGATATAAAGTGATTTTGAGGGGCTTACGTAATGGAAACAACCCATAAATGACCCCATTTTAGAAACTACACCCCTGAAATTATAAAAAACTAAACTTATAACTTATAAACTTTAAAATTTAGTAACCCTTGAGGTGTTCCACAAGAATTAAAGTAAAATGGAGGTGAAATTTCAAAATTTCACTTTTTTGGTAGATTATTCATGTTAATAATTTTTTTCTTGCAACACAGCAAGGGTTAACAGCAAACTAAACCTCAATATACATTACTCTGATTCTGCAGTTTACAGAAATACTCCATATGTGGTGGTAAACGTCTCTATGGGTTTGTGACAGTGGTCAGAAGGAAAGGAGTGCCATACGGATTTTGGAGGCAGATTTTGCTAGAATGGTTTTTAGGGACCATTTTGTAATTGAGAGACCTTGACATACACCTACAGTGGAAACCCTCAAAAAGTGACCCCATTTTGGAAACTACACCCTTCAAAGAATATATTAAGGGGGGTACTGACCACTTTGAGCCCCTAAGCGTTTTACGGAATTTGGAAACACTTGGCTGTGAAAATGAAAAGTTTAATTTCTTCAAATAAAATATTGCTTTAGCCCCAAATTTTTCATTTTCATAAGGGGTAACAGGAGAAAAGCACCCCATAATTTGTTCCCTATTTTCTCCTGAATACGGCAACACCCCATATGTGGTGGTAAACTGCTGTGGGGGCACATGGCAGGAGGAGCGCCATATGGATTTTGCAGAACAGATTTTGATGGATTGGTTTGCCGGAGCCATTGATTTTTATTTTTTTGAGTTATTGTCGTATGTGGGGGCTTATTTTTTGGGGGCTCATATGGCCAATACTCCTCCTGCTTCTGCACATTATTCAGGCCTGATGAAGGGCTCTATTAGCCCGAAATGTTGCCTTTATATTGCATAATGTTCGGCTGAATAAAGTAACTCACTTTGCAACTTACTTCTGGAGTCCTGTCTATTGTGTGTATACATGTATGAAGATTGTGACCCTGAGGTGAAGCAAGGGCCTGAATGTAGAAATGCACCCACAATTTGCCAAAGAGTGGATGAGTGCTGTGTAGAGATGAGCGAGCACTAAAATGCTCGGGTGCTCGTTATTCGAGACAAACTTTTCCCGATGCTTGGGTGCTCGTTTCGAGTAACGAACCCCATTGAAGTCAATGGGAGACTCGAGCATTTTTTGCAGGGGACCAAGGCTCTGCCTAGGGAAGGCTGGGTGAAAACCTGGAAACATCAGAAAATGATGGAAACACCACGGAAATGGATAGGAAACAGCAGGGGCAGCATGCATGGATGCCTCTGAGGCTGCCTAATCCCACCATTACCCCAAATTCTTCTGCAACAGCCTGGTGGTTACCCTCATGGCAATTGTGCTCACCCAGACCAAGAAAGGCGAGGCACATGCCCATCACATGTTAGGGAAGCACCCAACTAGGTGCAACGAAGGTCCATCACCCATGTCCATGCTGGCACTGCTCTCCTATTCCCAGCCACACGATGCAGGCATAAGCCAGACATAGCATGGAGGTGACACCAACAAGTGACCAAGTTAGATGAGGTAGCTGGTGAAGCACCCAAAAATTTAGCCTGACACAGCATGGCGGTTACACCACCAATGACTTTGTCCGACTGAGAATGCAGTGAAATGGCTTTTGTTGAGCCTCCAAATTTTTTTTTTCGGAGTACATAAAGTCGACCCTCAGCAAAAAGTTTTTTTTTAAATGTCGGTACTTGCGCCTCCTGAAAAATTGTTTTGGACTGTCTGTTTGACGCTCCTGAAACATTGTTTTACAGTGTCTGTAGTTGACACTGCGGAAAAATTGTTTGGAGAGAGGGCCTGTAGGGGGCCCTCCGGAAAAATTTTTTAGAGAGAGGGCCTGTAGGTGGACCTCCGGAAAAATTTTTTGGAGAGAGGGCCTGTAGGGGGCCCTCCGGAAAAATTGTTTAGAGAGAGGCCTGTAGGTGGCCCTCCACAAAAATTGTTTAGAGAGAGGGCCTGTAGGGGGCCCTCCGGAAAAATTGTTTAGAGAGAGGGCCTGTAGGTGGACCTCCGGAAAAATTGTTTGGAGAGAGGGCCTGTAGGGGGCCCTCCGGAAAAATTGTTTAGAGAGAGGGCATGTAGGTGGACCTCTGGAAAAATTGTTTACAGAGAGGGCCTGTAGGGGACCCTCCGGAAAAATTGTCGTAAAAGAGTGCCAGTTGGACCTCTAAAAAATGGCGTTTTTTTGGTCAGCGTTAGGCAAAGACGACATGGAGGAGCAGGAGGACAAGGAGGAGTAGAGAAGAGGAATCGGATACATAAGTAATGTTAATCTTTAGCTGCTTTCCCCCGGAGGAGATTTGAATTCCGGTGAAATACAGGCTTTGTTCATTTTAATAAGCGTCAGCCTGTCAGCGCTGTCAGTTGACAGGCGTGTACGCTCATTGGTGATGACGCCACCAGCAGCACTGAATACCCACTCTGACAACACGCCAGCGGGAGGGCAGGCCAGCACCTCCAAGGCGGACAGCGCCAGTTCAGGCCACGTGTCCAGCTTTGAAACCCAGTAGTTGTATGGAGCAGAGTGATCGCTACGGACGTTGGTATGGTCAGCTAGGTACTCCCTCACTATCTTTCTGTAAAGCTCACCCCTACTCTGCCTAGACTGGGGACAGGTGACAGTGTCTTGCTGGGGTGACATAAAACTGGCAAAGGCCTTGGAGAACGTTCCCCTGCCAGTGCTGGACAAGCTGCCTGCTCGCCTCCTCTCCCCCGCTACTTGGTCCACAGTACCATTCCCTCTGCCGCTAGCGGCGTCAGATGGGAAGGATTGTTTCAGCACCAGGGCCTGTTGATATTGATTCACTCTCATACTCCTTTCCTCTACAGGGATGAGAGTGGAAAGGTTCTGCTTGTACCGTGGGTCAAGGAGAGTGAACACCCAGTAATCGGTGTTTGAAAAAATGCTTCTAACGCGAGGGTCACGGTATAGGCAGCCTAACATGTAGTCTGCCATGTGTGCCAGAGACCCAACACGCAAGAATTCCCTCTCCTCACTGGCCTGACTCTCCATTTCCTCCTCCTCCAAGTCCTCCTCTCAAGCCCATACACGCTCAAGAGTTAAGAAAGACTGAGCACTGGTACCCTCTTCTGTCTCGCCGACATTCTCCTCCTCTTCCTCCTCATCCTCATCCCCCTCCTCCGATACGCGCTGAGAAACAGACCAGAGGGTGCTCTGGCTATCAAGCGACGTATCTTCCTCCACCGTCTCTTGTGACAAGCGCAAAGCATTCGAATTCATGATGAGCAGTGAGTTTTTCGACCGGGAAAGCAGCGGGATGGTGAGGCTGATAATGGCGGCATCGCCGCTGACCATCTGTGTTGACTCCTCAAAGTTGCTCAACACCTGGCAGATATCAGACATCCACGTCCACACCTCATTGTAGACTTGAGGAATCTGAGTGACCTACCAGTTCTGGTGGAAGTTGACATCTGGCAGTCTACAATCGCTCTGCGCTGCTGGTAAACTCTGGATAACATGTTTAATGTTGAATTCCATCTTGTGGGCACATCGCACAACAGTCGGTGAGATTGAACACGTGGTCCAGGCATGGCACATGTGTCAGTATGCCGAGTTGCAGAGCCGCCACCAGGTTACGCCCGTTGTCACACATAACCATGCCTGGCTTGAGGTTCAGCGGTGCCAGCCACAGATCGGTCTGCACCGTGATGCCCTGTAGTAGTTCTTGGGCGGTGTGCCTTTTGTCACCTAAGCTCAGCAGTTTGAGAACCGCCTGCTGGCGCTTAGCCACGGCACTGCTGCTGCGCCTAGAGCTACCGACTGAAGGCGTCGTGACCACGGATGGTAATTCGGAGGAGGAGGTGGAGGAGGAGGAGGGGTCGGAGGAGGAGGCATAGTATGTCTGAGAGACCGTGACCGAGGTAGGCCCCGCAATCCTCGGTGTGGGCAGTACATGAGCGGCCCCAGGGTCAGACTCGGTCCCAGCCTCCACCAAGTTAACCCAATGTGCCGTCAGTGATATATAGTGTCCCTGCCCGGCAGCACTTGTCCACGTGTTCGTGGTTAGGTGGACCTTCTCAGAAACAGTGTTGGTCAGGGCACGGATGATGTTCTGTGACACGTGCTGGTGTAGGGCTGTGACGGCACATCTGGAAAAATAGTGGCGGCTGGGGACCAAGTACCGAGGGGCAGCCACCGCCATGAGGTTGCGAAAGGCCTCGGTCTCTACCAGCCTATAGGGCAGCATCTCCAGGCTCAGCAATATGGAGATGTGGACGTTGAGGGCTTGGGCATGTGGGTGGGTGGAACTGTACTTCCTCTTGCGCTCCAGCGTCTGCTGTAAAGACAGCTGAACACTGCGCAGGGACACATTGGTGGACGCTGTGGAGGATCGTGGAGGCGAAGGTGTGGTTTTCCGGCGGGAGGCGCTCGTGCCGGGGTCCTGGGAAGGGGGTTGACTAGCAGAGGCAGCGAGTGACACAGGGGAAGGAGCAGTGGTGTGACCCGCAGGAGGTGAACAGCCTTGGTTCCATTGAGTGGGGTGTTTAGCACTCATATGCCTGCGCATGCTGGTGGTGGTTAGGCTAGTAGTGGTGGCACCCCTGCTGATCCTGGTGTGGCACAGGTTGCACACCACAGTACGTCGGTCATCCTCACTTTCTTTAAAGAACCTCCAGACTTGCGAACATCTAGGCCTCGCCACGGGAGCTTCACTACGTGAAACAGTTGCTGCTGATGCATCAGCTCTGGCCCTGCTTTTCCCTCTGGCCACACCACTGCCTCTTCCAACCTGTTTTGGTGCAGCACTCGCCTCCGCCTCAGAAGCACTGTCTTCACTTGGCTTATCAACCCAGCTTGGGTCAGTCACCTCGTCATCCTCCGATTCCTCAGTCTGCTCCCCCTCGGACTACCTACCCTGACAACAACTTCACCACTGTCTGACAACCGTGTCTCCTCATCGTCCGACACCTCTTTACACACTTCTTCCACTAAGTTAACAATCATCATCATCACCCACAGACTGCGACAGTTGGAAAACTTGGGCATCGGGAAAGAGGTCAGCAGCAACCTGAGAAGTGGTTTGTGACTCTGGGAAGGGTCCAGAAAACAGTTCCTCAGAGTATGCCGGATCGCATTCCAAATTGTCCTGGGAGGGGGCAGACTGGGGGGAAGGAGGTTGAGGTGGAGAAGCCAGAGGAGTGCTCCTTTGGGTAACGTGGGTGGACTGCGCGGAAGACTGACGGGTGGACAAATTACTTGAAGCATTGTCCGCAATCCACGACATCACCTGTTCGCACTGTTGTGGTTTCAACAGTCCTCTACCACGTGTCCCTGTAAGTTGAGACATGAAGCTAGGGAGTGTAGCTCTGCGGCGTTCCCCTGCTCCCTCATCAGCAGGTACTGTCTCACCCTGCCCAGGACCACGGCCTCTGCCCCTTGCAGTAATTGAATGCCCACGCCCACGCCCTCGTCCTCGACCTTTAGCCCTGGGGTTCAACATTTTCTGTATATAAGTGTATTATATATACAAAAAAAATGGGCCTGCTGTACTGAAACCCACAAACTTGTTCAATCTGAACAAGTTAATATATAGGTGGATAAGTTAGAGCAAAATTACGTATGTTATTACGTACCGTGCAGTATGGAGCAATTACACGGAAACTATTACCGTATTTTTCGTTTTATAAGACGCACTTTTTTTCCCTCCAAAGTGGAGGGAAAAAGTCCCTGCGTCTTATAAAACGAATGTAGCTAATTAAGTGGCTCAGGAGCTCTTACTAACAGCTCTTGAGCCTGCCATTAAACAGTTGCGCGGGCTGGCGGCTTCACTGAAGGCTTTTGCCTCCAGCCCGCACTTCCTTAACTAACAGGCACCACGGGCGGGCTGGCGGCTGTGCTCTGCTGCCGCAGCCCGCGCGTCCATATTTAAGGGAAAGTATACGTTCTGCGAGCGAGCGGGCGGGCAGGCAGCTTCACTCACTGCTTAGTGCTGCCCAGCCCGCATGTCAGCCTTACCTAGGAAACATCTTCTGCAGCACCGCGGGCTGGGCGCATACCTAGTAAAACGTTCTGCGGGCTGGCGGCAGCAGTAGGCAGTGCGTAAAGCCGCCAGCCCGCACTTAAATAACTAACAGGCACCACGGGCGGGCTGGCGGCTGTGCTCTGCTGCCGCAGCCCGCTCGTCCATATTTAAGGGGCGGTAAACGTTGAGCGGGCGGGCGTCCTGGCAGCTTCACTCACTGCTTAGTGCTGCCCAGCCCGCATGTCAGTCTTACCTAGGAAACATCTCCTGCAGCACCGCGGGCTGGGCGCATACCTAGTAAAACGTTCTGCGCCAGCCCGCACTTATTTTCGTATTGGAGGCTCTCCTGAGCTACCGAGGGCTGGTGGCTTTAATGAAGTTCTTCTGCCGCCAGCCCGCATTTGATTAGTCCTGCTGATTGGTGGTGGGCTCACTGTTGCTGCCCACACCTCCACCAATCAGCCTCCTACAATCTCCCGCTGTACCAGCTCCGCTCCTGCTGTGTACAGCGGTTTTGTGGACCCTGTGCCTGGGTGAGTGATGCTCAGGGTATACTGTATTAAAAATTACTGTAAATCTGCCCATAAATGACTATAACCCCCCTCATTTATAGGTATCCAATCCACCCATGTACTGTAGTACATGGTTGGATTCCTATGGATGAGGGGGGTTATAGTCATATTTAATATAAACACTGTCCAGGGATACCATCATTCTGTAATTGGCATGTGTTTATATCAAATATGACTATAACCTCCCTCATCCATAGAAATCCACCCATGTACGGCAGTATATGAGTAGATTCCTATGGATGAGGGGAGTTATAGTCATATTTGATA
>ONZH01016859.1:0-52198 GCA_900303285.1 Rhinella marina | reverse complement strand
TCACTTTTGGCTGCTTTCCACTGTTGGAGAAGCAAAGTCCGGGTCAATCCACTTGCTGTTCATTTTGATTAGCGTCAGCCTGTCGGCACTGTCGGTTGACAGGCGGCTGCGCTTATCGGTTATAATGCCCCCGGCTGCGCTGAACACCCTTTCTGATAGCACGCTGGCGGCAGGGCAGGCAAGCACCTCCAAGGCGTACAGGGACAGTTCCAGCCACGTGTCCAACTTGCGACCCAGTATGTGTAGGACGCCGAGGGATCGGGAGGACAGGGGTACGGTCTGCCAGGTACTCCCGCAACATCCGCCGATACTGTCCCTCCTGCTGATAGCGGGCCCCGCAGTGATGGAAGTTGCACGAGGGGTGCCATGAACGTGTCCCACACCTTGGAGAGTGTTCCCCTGGTGGCTGTGGGCCTGATCGATGTTGAGGGACTCTGGGAGACCCTCTCCTCTCTGCCGCCAGCGATGGTGGGTGGGAAAATCTCCATCATGTTCTGCACGAGTTCCCTCTGGTATTCCAGCAATCGATTCGTCCTCTCCTGTACCGGAATAAAAGAGGAGACTTTATCTTTATACCGGGGGTCCAGGATTGCGAAGACCCAGTACAGTTTGTTCTCCACTATCCGGACAACACGTGTGTCCCGGGAAAAGCAGCCCAGCATGAAGTCAGCCATGTGTGCCAGACTCTGAATAGGCATGACCTCACTGCCCCCACCAGAAGGATCACTTGCCATTTCCTCCTCTTCCTCTTCCGCCTCCTCTCCGCCCCATCCGCGCTGAACCAATGGGACGCACACAGCCTGACTGCTACCCTCGCCGCCAGCATCCTCCTCCTCTTCCACAGCCACCTCCACGTCGTCCTCCTCATCCTCATCCTCCTGCAACTGCCACCGTGAAGCAGACAAAAGTGTGGTCTGACTGTGTAGCTCCGTTGCGTCTCCTCCTACCCCCGTCTCCTCTGCGTGCAATGCGTTCTCCCTTATTGCGATGAGTGATTCTTTAAGGACGCATAGGAGCGGGATGGTTACGCTCACTATAGCGTCCTCGCTGCTGACCTTCTTGGTGGACTCCTCAAAGATACGCAGTACATCGCATATGTCTGCCATCCATGGCCACTCGTGGTTGGCAAACTGAGGGAGCTGAGTTGGAGGCACGCGTGGATTCATAATCTGGTACTCCATCAATGCTCTCTGCTGCTCACACACCCTGGCCAACATGGAATAGGTGGAATTCCAGCGAGTCGGCAGGTCGCACAACAGCCGATGTTCAGGCACATGGAGGCGTTGCTGGAGTTTTTTTAAGCTAGCAGCAGCTACAGTTGACTTCCGAAAGTGAGCGCACAAGCGCCACACTTTCACCAGTAACTCTGCCAGGTTGGGGTAAGTCTTTAGAAATTTTTGGACTACCAGATTTAATAACGTGGGCCAGGCATGGTACGTGATTGAGTTCGGCAAGCTCCAGAGCCGCCACCAGGTTACGGCCGTTATCGCACACGACCATAGCCTGGTCCTAGCTGCAGCGGCGACAGCCACATCTCCGTCTGCTGCAATATGGCGTCCCTCACCTCTGGGGCGCTGTGCTTCCTGTCGCCCAAGCTGATGAGCTTAAGCACTGCCTGCTGACGTCTCCCCGCGCCAGTGCTGCAACGCTTCCAGCTAGCGGCTGAGGGCGATGTTAAGGCAGAGGAGGAGGAGGAGGAGGAGGGGGGTTTATCAGAACCCATGCTGGCAATCTTGGGCGGGGGTGGTAGGTAGGCCGTCTCTGTTTGCGACCCCGTCCCCGCTTCCACTACATTCACCCAGTGTGCCGTCAAAGAGATGTATCGTCCCTGGCCGCAAGCGCTTGTCCACGAGTCGGTGGTCAAGTGGACCTTTGCGCTGATTGCGTACCTCAGGGCCCGCCTGATGTTACGCGACACGTGCTGGTGCAGGGCGGGGACGGCACTCCGGGAAAAGTAGTGGCGGCTGGGGACGGAATAGCGAGGTGCGGCAGCCGCCATCAGGTCGCGGAAGGCCTGCGTCTCCACAAGCCTAAACGGCAACATCTCCAGGGCCAGCAGTTTGGAGATGTGGCAGTTTAAGGCTTGGGCTTGGGGGTGACTCGAGGCGTACTTCCGCCTGCGGTCGAACGCCTGCGAGATGGACAGTTGTTGGGACGAGGAGTGTGAAGGTGCAGGCGAAGAGGCGGGGGAAGGGGAGGCTGAAGGAGAAGGCCCCAAAGTAGCCGAGGCAGAGGCAGATGTGGAGGTGTCCTGGCTGGAGGTCTGGACCGCAGTGGCAGCACACAACAAAGGGGAAGATGCAGTGGCAGCAAGACCGGGCGCAGGTTGTATTGCGTTTGCTCTCTCCCACTCAGCCCAGTGCTTGACTTCCAAGTGACGCCGCATGCCTGAGGTGGTCAGATTGCTCAGAGCCCCTACTCAGTTTTGAGTGGCAGAGTGTGCAAACCGCGCTCAGTTTGTCATCCGCACAAACATTAAAAAATCTCCACACCACAGAAGTACGAGGCCTCGATGGGGGAGCTTCGCGCGACTGCCCGCTGCCGGGAACAGCTTCGGCCCTGCTGGCTGTGGCCTCACTTCTCTGTCTGGACTGTCCTCTGCCTCTGGACATCCCTCTGCCTGTGGACATCCCTCTGCCTGTGGACATCCCTCTGCCTCTGGACATCCCTCTGCCTCTGGACATCCCTCTGCCTCTTGCTGCCTTTTTCGGTGCTGCGCAGACCACCACCTCTCCACTGCTTTCCCCCCTGGTGGGGTCGGTCATTTCGTCATCCACCACCTCCTCTTCCACTTCCTCACTCTGCTCCTCCTCCTGCCCACTGGACATTCCAACAGCCTCCCTTGATGGCAACTGCGTCTCATCATCATCATCGCTCATGATAACAGATGCTGGTTCAGGGTCCACATCAGCAGGAGATGGCGAATACTCAAGTGTTTGGGCATCACTACAAACAAATTCCTCTGCTAGCTCCTGGGATTCTTCCGGCACATCTGAAAAAGGACCCGAAAAGAGCTCCTGGGAGGGGTCAATGGTGGGATGACTCTGTTGGCCAGGTGTGGAGGAAGGAGGGTCAGAGTGAGACTGTGTGGATGACTGGCTGGTGGACAACTGTGTGGAAGCGCTATCGGCTATCCATTGCACCACCTGTTCAACCTGCTCAGGCCTCAACAGCGGTGTAACCCGCCCCCTGCTTAACTGTCCCATAAAGGCAGGGATTCTGGATGAGTGGGATCCTGGCTGACCCTCACCAGCACGCATTGTATCCCCACTGGCTTCAACAAGGCCACCAACAGCATTTCCGCGCCCCCGTCCTCGTCCACGTCCGATTCCGCTAGCCCCCCTCCGCATTTTATTTTTTTTTGGTTACAATATTTTGCCTTCACAGCCGTGTACAAACAGATCAGACGGTGTGTATGAAGACTACGTATATACAATTATTTTGCAAGAGAACGCAAAGTACAGGTGCCAATGAAAAGGCTTTTTTTTTTATATTTCTAGGTACACAGCCGTGTACAAACAGATCAGACGGTGTGTATGAACACTACGTATATACAATTATTTTGCAAGAGAACGCAAAGTACAGGTGCCAATGAAAAGGCTTTTTTTTAATATATTTCTTGGTACACAGCCGTGTACAAATAGATCAGACGGTGTGTATGAACACTTCGTATATACAATTATTTTGCAAGAGAACGCAAAGTACAGGTGCCAATGAAAAGGCTTTTTTTTATATATTTCTAGGTACACAGCCGTGTACAAACAGATCAGACGGTGTGTATGAAGACTACGTATATACAATTATTTTGCAAGAGAACGCAAAGTACAGGTGCCAATGAAAAGGCTTTTTTTTAAATATATTTCTAGGTACACAGCCGTGTACAAACAGATCAGACGGTGTGTATGAACACTACGTATATACAATTATTTTGCAAGAGAACGCAAAGTACAGGTGCCAATGAAAAGGCTTTTTTTTTATATTTCTAGGTACACAGCCGTGTACAAACAGATCAGACGGTGTGTATGAACACTACGTATATACAATTATTTTGCAAGAGAACGCAAAGTACAGATGCCAATGAAAAGGCTTTTTTTTTATATTTCTAGGTACACAGCCGTGTACAAACAGATCAGACGGTGTGTATGAACACTACGTATATACAATTAATTTGCAAGAGAACGCAAAGTACAGGTGCCAATGAAAAGGCTTTTTTTTAAATATATTTCTAGGTACACAGCCGTGTACAAACAGATCAGACGGTGTGTATGAACACTACGTATATACAATTATTTTGCAAGAGAACGCAAAGTACAGGTGCCAATGAAAAGGCTTTTTTTTTAATATATTTCTAGGTACACAGCCGTGTACAAACAGATCAGACGGTGTGTATGAACACTACGTATATACAATTATTTTGCAAGAGAACGCAAAGTACAGGTGCCAATGAAAAGGCTTTTTTTTTTATATTTCTAGGTACACAGCCGTGTACAAACAGATCAGACGGTGTGTATGAACACTACGTATATACAATTATTTTGCAAGAGAACGCAAAGTACAGGTGCCAATGAAAAGGCTTTTTTTTTAAATATATTTCTAGGTACACAGCCGTGTACAAACAGATCAGACGGTGTGTATGAACACTACGTATATACAATTATTTTGCAAGAGAACGCAAAGTACAGATGCCAATGAAAAGGCTTTTTTTTTTTATATTTCTAGGTACACAGCCGTGTACAAACAGATCAGACGGTGTGTATAAACACTACGTATATACAATTATTTTGCAAGAGAACGCAAAGTACAGGTGCCAATGAAAAGGCTTTTTTTTAAATATATTTCTAGGTACACAGCCGTGTACAAACAGATCAGACGGTGTGTATGAACACTACGTATATACAATTATTTTGCAAGAGAACGCAAAGTACAGGTGCCAATGAAAAGGCTTTTTTTTAAATATATTTCTAGGTACACAGCCGTGTACAAACAGATCAGACGGTGTGTATGAACACTACGTATATACAATTATTTTGCAAGAGAACGCAAAGTACAGGTGCCAATGAAAAGGCTTTTTTTTAAATATATTTCTAGGTACACAGCCGTGTACAAACAGATCAGACGGTGTGTATGAACACTACGTATATACAATTATTTTGCAAGAGAACGCAAAGTACAGGTGCCAATGAAAAGGCTTTTTTTTTTTTTATATTTCTAGGTACACAGCCGTGTACAAACAGATCAGACGGTGTGTATGAACACTACGTATATACAATTATTTTGCAAGAGAACGCAAAGTACAGGTGCCAATGAAAAGGCTTTTTTTTTTTTTTTATATTTCTAGGTACACAGCCGTGTACAAACAGATCAGACGGTGTGTATGAAGACTACGTATATACAATTATTTTGCAAGAGAACGCAAAGTACAGGTGCCAATGAAAAGGCTTTTTTTAAATATATTTCTAGGTACACAGCCGTGTACAAACAGATCAGACAGTGTGTATGAACACTACGTATATACAATTATTTTGCAAGAGAACGCAAAGTACAGGTGCCAATGAAAAGGCTTTTTTTAAATATATTTCTAGGTACACAGCCGTGTACAAACAGATCAGACGGTGTGTATGAACACTACGTATATACAATTATTTTGCAAGAGAACGCAAAGTACAGGTGCCAATGAAAAGGCTTTTTTTTTTTTATATTTCTAGGTACACAGCCGTGTACAAACAGATCAGACGGTGTGTATGAAGACTACGTATATACAATTATTTTGCAAGAGAACGCAAAGTACAGGTGCCAATGAAAAGGCTTTTTTTTTTTATATATTTCTAGGTACACAGCCGTGTACTAACAGGTCAGACGGTGGGTATTTACACCTGGTATACAAAAAGGGTATTGCAGGCACACAGAACCCAGAACACTAGAGCCAAAGAAACTGTATTTAAAAAAAAAAATGTACACAGCTGTATACTGCTAGAAGATCAGATGGTGCATATACACACTAGGTATATAACAGGGTTTTGCAGCCAAAAAAAACGCAGAACAGTAGTGCCAAATATAGTTTGGTATGTAGCAGAGCACCTAATACACCACTAATGCCTCTCTCTGTCCCTACTCCAGCAGCTATCCCTGAATACAGCAACCGTTCTCTGCAGACTGTATATTGTAGTAAAGCTATCACTGTACTGCACTATAGTAGCCCTGATAAGGGCTTTTAATCACGCTCCTGCCTGTCCAACAGCTAAAACCTATCTGTCCCTTCTCCAGCCTCTGTCCCTGACTAAGTTCACGCAGCATATGCGAACGAGCAGGAAGAGCTGAGTTTTTAATATTCGAGGTCACATGGTTTTTCCAGCCAATCCATGTAGACGCTGTTTTCGCGCTGCCAGCGTGCTCCGCGGGCCTGTCATACCCCCCCTGCATGTTCATTGGTGGAAAAAGAGCGCCAGGGAAGGTGGGAGGGGAAACGAATTCTAAGTGCGCCATCGCCGTTATACTCGATTGAAATCGAGTATGCCGAATAGCGTAGTATTCGATCGAATACCGGCTCGATCGAACACTACTCGCTCATCTCTAGTTATGAGGTCTTCTACAGAACAGAGCAGCAGTCTAGACAATCTTCCACCAGTTAGGGCAGCTTTTGGCAGCCTGCCTCCTCTACTGAAAGGATCATACTTTTCTGCTCTCTGCTCTGGTGTCAACCCTGGTTCCTGCCCCCCCATTTTCCAGTTCAGGGTTTATTGCCTTTTGGTATGGCCACCTGATCTGACTCCTGGCACCCACATAGATTTGCTGTTTGAAGAGAAGTGAGAGACGTCAAGTGAATGGGACCCGGAAGTTGTAATTGCACTGTAGTGGTGCTGAAATGTCGACTGGAAAACTGGTAAACAATGAATAGAGTGCTAACATGGGCACCACGTTCTCTTCAAATAGCTGAAAGCGAAAGGTGTTGCGGGTCGGACCCTTACCGATCCGACATTGATGACCTATCCTGATAATCGGATTGCAATCTGTATAGAATAATGGAATTTGCTCCATTATTCTATACACCTGCTGGCCTGAACTGTAATATACAAGTAATGAGCCTGGAAGCCTAGTACAGACTCATTACTATGAATGAATGCCTTCCCCGATATTCGCCCGATGGAGGCATTCCTTACCGGGAAGTGCAGGCTTCTGGATTTAGCCCTCTCAGATGCTGTGGTCACATTTGACCACGGCATCTGAGGGGTTAAATGTCCACGGTTGGAATTACTGCCAATCACTGACATTAGCCACGGGTGTCTGCTGCATGAAACAGCAGGCACCTGACAGCTATGGTGCTCGCTCCGCTCCAGAGTGGGCGCCATCTTTAAAGACCCAAGATCTACCATGGGGGATGTCGGGAAGGGGTTAATGGCCTTTTTTATTGTAATTTTTTTTATTGATGTTTTTTTTCTGGTATATAGGTATATACAACTCATGCTGGGTTGGGTTAAAAAAAAATGCACCATAGACTTTAAAGTACAGCAATCTTCGTCTTGATTCATAAAAGGGTTATCCTATGATTAATGTACAGAGACCCGTATGGGAGGCAAAGGACAGAGAGGATGATAGTGTTGGTTGTGGCCCTAAAAAGGGCAGTAGTACTCACAGTTCACAATGGCAGTCCTCCTTCTGAAGCTCCCTGGACCCATGCAGTGACTGTAGGGTGCACACTTTCTTCCCTTGGGGCACACCCTGGTATTGGTGCTCCTGCCTGGTGGTAGCTGGGGTGCCCTTGATGGAGGATAATTCTAAGGCAAGAGTAGCTGGCAGGTGGTGGATTCAATAACCAGGCCAAAGGTTGCAATAAATACCAGTCTCTTTACTGAGTTGATGGTAGGAGGAGAAGGGGTACATGTAGCAGCAAATACACCATTTCAAAGTATATTATAGTGCAGTGTAGGAGTAACAACAATAATGGTAGTTGTAGTACTCCCCGAGTTTGATCCTAGACTTTAGATATGGATGGCCAATTCATCTCAAAGTGATGGCAGCAAAGCCTTTCTGTCATAAATGAATGAATACCTAGCTGCTTGAAGCTTGTACTGGTTGAAATCTCAGACAAAGCTTCTCTGAACTTGGGCCTAGCTCTCAGGAGGTTGCACATGTCGGTCTTCTCCCTTGCTCTGCTAGACTAATTCTCTCTACCAACTAGCCAGGGTGTGGACTAGGTCCATCACTCTGGTAACCTAAACAGTTTGGCATTTTTTAACCAATTGGTTATTGAGTATGTAGACATAATAAATTACAACATTTTACTCAATAACATTGCATAAACTCTTGGCAATTATTAACCCTTTGCAGTAGTGTTGCTGGGGTACTGCAAATGAAAATGATAATCAGACATCATATAGCACATGACAATCTCTTTCTCACAAAGCTAGAACCATCCCACAGTTGCTGCTACATCTGGTTACACAAAAAAAAAAACACAACAAACATGCAAAAGGCCACAAACAACACAAAAAATGGTACAAACTGCATAACCACCCTTATACTGTACATAAATAATAAAAACCTGCACTGATCATTGATAGGCTGCGCTAGTCATAAGCTACTTAAACCTACTTCACATTCAAAACAGTAATCACTTGAGCACTTAGCGTATTAAGAGTGGCACCACACATTTAGGCTTTTTAATGTAGTTTTTGAAGCCAAAATCAAGAATGTCACTCTGTCATAGGGCCACTATTGTCACTGCTGCTTCTGCCACCCTCCTCACTCTTTTAACAATATCCAGCCAGCACCAAATCCGTAGTGGGACGCTGCGGCGGGAAGGAGTGGGCTCCACATGTAATGAAAATAAAGAATCCCGGCAATCGTTTCCTGCTTTTTCAGTTATGCTTTTAATTTAATTCCACGTTATACAGCGTACACAAGGACGCGTTTCGGAAATATTGCCTTTGTCAACAGGTAGAAACAGTCAGGTATACACGTGGTATATATAGGTGAAATGGTGAGTCACACATTAGTGACGTCAGACGCCCAATTCAGGCAGTAATTAAAGAAAACACATGATGTAAACAAAATCAAGTGAACAAATAAACATCATTTGTAATAATGTTGAAATAATCTAATCTCCAGCGAAAAGCATCTCAATGTGATGATGAGGTAGAGAAAATGAAAATGAAAAATGAAAGAATATACAGTAATGGTCTAGAGATGTACTGCTGTATCTTATGCTCTTTATTCAAGCCTCTTGGTTGTAATGTGTCCAATACATGGATCCAGTACGCCACTCTACATAATAAAAGTTGTTTTATGACACCCCCTCGCCTTGGTCTCTTTATTTGTTCTGCCCTACGCTAAAGCATTTATGTCATCTTTTGAGGAATCACATGTATACAATACTCAACTATACCAAGAGCATATTTTAGTATGGAAAAGACTAATTAATGACATTTTTTGCGTGTGGGCGGGGCCACTGGAATCTTTGCATTCCTTTTTTGAACACTTGAATACTGTACATGAGGGTTTAAAATTCACAATGTTTAAAAACCGCAGTGAGCTTTCTTGATACCACAGTACAGAAAGATGATCATGGCCACCTCTCTATGGACTTGTATAGGAAAGAAACAGATAGGAATAGTATCCTTCACTTCACAAGTGCCCACCCTCCATCCTTTAATACCTAAGTCCCAATTCCAGAGAATTAGATACATAGTAACAGATCCGGAAAAACAAGAATTGAGGCTGGGGGAAATGGCTGGAAGGTTTAAAGAGAGGCAGGGGGATAACTACCATAGCAGCAGACCAGGCGACTGCTATGGGGCCCAGGATAAGAGGGGGCCCAGTCTTAGTTGGGATAATCCCCTCTTCTACTGGGGTTGAAAACTTGGTCAGGACTCTACCCTCTAAATAAACAACTTTTAGCAAATGAGGCAGTGGAAAAGTGTCCCAAGGGTCATTGAAAAGGGTTTAGGCAGAAACCCTTCTGTCCTGTGTGGGGGGGCCTGGTTTGGTCCTTGCAATGGGGCCCTTACTTCTAAGTGTATGCCACTGAAGAGAGGGGATATCCCACTTTAATTCTGGACAAGGCCAAGGATGACTCTGTAACACAAGTGCAGGCCCTTGATAAAAAAAAATTACATAGAGTGACATTGTTCACAAATTTCATCCTTATAATGCAGGTTTTGATAAAGTGGTCTGAAAACATTGACCCGTCTAGCTGCTGTGCGTACTTCACACGGTGGTTACTCTGGATATTAGTAGGTGGCCATAATAATGTGACTGTGCATATTTTCATGCATACCTATATACGTTTTGGATTAAACAATATCAGTAGCAGCACAAGTTCAGGGGGTTTACAATACAGATTTACATATTGCAGAGGGTTAAAGTTGGCAAATACAAGAATTCAAAAATCAACATAATGTCATTACTCATTATGCCAATATTACGCTTATATGTAGGATTGTAAATTATATACTGTACATTGATGAGTGGCTCTGTCAGAATGGCTTCATTTCCAGTCATTGACGTTCATCTACATCATAAACAGCAGTTTTTGAATATTATGTTTTTGACTACTTGAAACATGACAGTGACAGATGTATGTATATAAAGAAGAATCGTGCAGTAGTAATGCACAGCCAATAATAGGCATTTTGATTATCCTTATATTTTAGCGAATAGTTATGTGTTTAGACCTTCAGCATCTGAATGGGTTATCTAGCTGCAGTACTACAGTACATTACTTTGCGGTAATCATTTACAGTGAAGTCATAGGGTTGATATGCCACTAGCTTATCCTCCTCTTTCTAGTACACACGTTTATATAAAAATAGTTTTCAAATACCCTATTACAGAGTTATTATGAGCGGGACTGGAGAGCAGCTACAAAGAGCTTTTCTTGATTTGGAGTATTTGAAACATTCATACAATCCATTAAAGGGGATGTGCAGCATCTCATCGGTGGGGGTCCGATTCCCAGCACCCCCTCTTATCAGTCGTTTGAAGAGACCACGGTGCTCCGTGAGCGCTGTAGCCGCCTCCTAGGCCAGCGCCATCATATTCAGAGGTCACATTGCCTATGCGCAGCTATTAAAGTGAATACCGAGCACAGCCGCTAACCAAACGATGGTGCCATCATGACAGTACTAGTGGTCCTGCAACCAGGTCACAGGTATGATAATAAAGGGGCATTCCCATCACATACAATGGGGGCATATTGCTAGGATATGCCCCCATTGTCTGATAGGTGTGGGTCCCACCTCTGGGACTCGTACCTACAAGGAGAACGGAGCGGGGAGAGCTGTGGCTGGAGGACCCCAGATTTCCCGGGGTCCGTCCACCACCAAGCGTTGCTCCCCGCTGCTCCCATACAAGTGAATGGGAGCACACAGTACACTCGCGGCCCCTGCTCCCATTGATTTCTTTGGGGAAGACAGAAATAGCCGAGCCAGCACTTGTCTATTTTCGGCGTCCCCATTTCAATGAATGGAGGGCGGCTGCGCATGCGCAGTGTGCCCTCCATTCATTTCCCTGCTCCGTTCTCGTTGTAGGTGCGGGTCCTAGCAATATGCCCCCATTGTATATGATGGGACAACCCCTTTAAGTAAGTAGTTTATTATTGAAATTGAAGTGATAAAAAAATGGAGCCATTTTTGTTTACATTGTTTAGCAATCACAATAGTTAATATGTTCACTGTATTGTACATCTTATTATTTTTATTAAACGTTACAACAGAATGAAACTTATTTTCCTGCTTTTCTTTTATATTAAAACTTGCATTTTTTATAATGTTACTAAGTAAAAAATAATGGAGCAAAAAGCATTACAATAAATGTGTTTTATTACTTACTTGCTATTAAATATCACAAAATAGTATTTGGTATCTCTGTAATCACAATAAGCAGTACAATAGAATGAACAAATGATTCATGGTGATAAGTAAATGGTGTAAATAACCCATATTAAAATCTTACTAATATTTATGGCAAAATCTGCTGACAAAAAAAAGTTGTGGCTATAAATGTGAGAGCTGTTCACTGGAGTAGTTTTAATTTAGAAAGAACAGATGTTTAAATTAATAAAGTACACATTTTACTGAATACTTTCCCCACAACAATTATCATTAATCAATCTGCTCAGCTCCTCCTGCTCTACAACATGCTACCTGCAGATTGCACTGTATTTAGTGGTGACAAGATCTCTTTAATATATCTGCTCCAGCTGTTTTTTGTACTTTTTCTTATTTTTTTGTCCGGCTCACTGAGATGGTCGCACATGTTCAGTTTTATCCTTCAACTGCCTCCTGAGCTGTGATAGGGAAAGAGCTGCAGAAGAATGGACACACCTCCCGAGCTGCAGAAGAATGGACACACCCCTAAGCTGCAGCAGAAAAGACACTGTCCTTGAGCTGCCAGCATGATATAAATCTAGCAGAGCAATGAATGAGGAGATCTCTGGATCCATGTAAGGTATAGGACTGGTTCTAGCTTTGAGGTTGTCATGTACTATATGATGTTTGAATTTCATTTTTCAAATTAGTCATGGGATAACCCCATTAAATGTTAAAATGCTTGTCTTACTTCAGCCAATGGCATTTATTATGTCGAGAAAGTTAGTACAAGGCACTTACTAATGTATTGTGATTTCCCATAATGCCTCCTTTGCTGGCTGGATTCATTTTTCCATCACATTATACACTGCTCGTTTCCATGGTTACAACCACCCTGCAATCCAGCAGAGATGACTATACTTACACATTACAGGAAAAGACACTGGCCTCTTTGTTGGCCAGGTTCGTGGGAGTGCACGTAGGCTGGAACTTTTTCCTATCGTGTATAAGCACGACCACCACAGCTGGATTACAGGGTGGTCATAACCATGGAAATGAGCCATGTATACACCATGTTCCAAATTATTATGCAAATTATATTTATCTCTGATTTTCCTAAATGGTCAGTGCAAATAACAGTATAATAAAAGTCATCACCCGTTAGAGTATACATCGAATTTCATTGAACAAACCTCTCAATGATAACAGTATATTCTTCAAAAATTAAAAAACTCAAAATGCACTGTTCCAAATTATTATGCACAGTAGAATATCTAAACTCTTTATACGTTTTTAAGAACTGAAAATGCTCATTTGTGGAATTTGCAGCATTAGGAGGTCACATTCACTGAAATAAAAAGCTATTTAAATCCAAAACATCCTAACAGGCCAAGTTACATGTTAACATGTTGATATCACCTTCACAATTCTTGCATCCATTGAACTTGTGAGTTTTTGGAGAGTTTCTGCTTGAATTTCTTTACATGATGTAAGAATAGCCTCCCAGAGCTGCTGTTTTGATGTGAACTGCCTCCCACCCTCATAGATCTTTTGCTTGATGATACTCCAAAGGTTCTCTATAGGGTTGAGGTCAGGGAAAGATGGCGGCCACACCATGAGTATATCTCCTTTTATGCCCATAGCAGCCAATGACACAGAGGTATTCTATGCAGCATGAGATGGTGCGTTGTCATGCATGAAGATGATTTTGCTCCTGAAGGCACGTTTCTGCTTTTTGTACCACGGAAGAAAGTTGTCTGTCAGAAACTCTATATACTTTGCAGAGGTCATTTTCATACCTTCAGGAACCTTAAGGGGCCTACCAGCTCTCTCCCCATGATTCCGGCCCAAAACATGACTCCTCCACCTCCTTGCTGACGTCGCAGCCTTGTTGGGACATGGTGGCCATCCACCAACCATCCACTACTCCATCCATCTGGACCATGCAGGGTTGCACGACACTCATCAGTAAACAAGACTGTTTGAAAATTAGTCTTCATGTATGTCTGGGCCCACTGCAACCCTTTCTGCTTGTGAGCACTGGTTAGGGCTGGCCAAATAGTAGGTTTATGCACCACAGCAAGCCTTTGAAGGAGGTTCGAGGGACTCCAGAGACACCAGCAGCTTCAAATATCTGTTTGGCTTTTTAGCAGCTGCTCTCTTAATCCGATGAACTTGCCTGGCAGAAACCTTCCTCATTCTGCCTTTATCAGCACGAACACGTCTGTGCTCTGAATCAGCCACAAATCTCTTTACAGCACGATGATCACGCTTAAGTTTTCGTGAAATATCCAATGTTTTCATCCCTTTTCCAAGGCATTGCATTATTTGATGCTTTTCCTTTAATTGGGTTCACCTGGCAAACTAATTATCACAGGTATCTGAGATTGATTTCAGTGATCCAAAGAGCCCAGAGACACAATACCATCAATGAGTATAATTGAAAGACAAAAAATGTAATCTTTATGACACGTAAATCCAATTTGCATAATAATTTGGAACATGGTGTAATGTGATGGAAAAATGAATCAAGTCAGCAAAGGAGGCAATATGGACAATCACAATACATTAGTAAGTGCCTTTTTTTTAGTTTCTCAACTTTTTAATTTTTTTTTTAAGTCTCCTTAAGGGACATAGTAACCCCGTGAGATAGAAGCCAATTTTCCACTCCAATCAGGCAATCAGAATAACTTCCTGGATCAACGACTTATCTCTAATAACTATAGCCTGTAATATTATTACCCTCCAGAAATACATCCAGACCTCTCTTGAACTCTTTTAGTGAACTCACCATCACCACCTCCTCAGGCAGAGAGTTCCACAGTCTCACTGCTCTTACCGTAAAGAATCCTCTTCTATGTTTGTGTACAAACCTTTCATCTAAACGCAGAAGATGTCCCCTTGTCACAGTCCTGAGGATAAATAGATGATGGGAGAGATCTCTGTACTGACCCCTGATATATATATACATAGTTATTAGATCTCCCCACAGTCGCCTTTTTTCTAAAGTGAATAACCCTAATTTTGATAATATTTCTGGGTACTGTAGTCCACCCATTCCAGTTATTACTTTAGTTGCCCTCCTCTGAACCCTCTCCAGCTCTGCTATGTCTGCCTTGTTCACAGGAGCCCAGAACTGTACACAGTACTCCATGTGTGGTCTGACTAGTGATTTGTAAAGTGGCAGGACCATGTTCTCATCACGGGCATCTATGCCTCTTTTGATGCACCCCATAATCTTATTGGCCGTACATTCATGTTAATTACTTTACACAGTTTAGTGTCATCTGCAAAAATTGATATTTTACTGTGCAAGCCTTCTACAAGATCCTTAATAAATATATTGAAGAGAATAGGGCCCAATACTGAACGCTGTGGTACCCCACTAGTGACAGTGACCCAATCTGAGTGTGTGCCGTTAATAACCACCCTCTGTTTTCTATCACTGAGCCAGTTACTTACCCACATACAGACATTTTCTCCCAGTCCAACAAAATCTACCATGTGTGAATTCAACTCTAGGGTCAAATACACAACCCTAATTATCTAATTTTCCTTAGCTCCATTAGGGTGATGGCACACAGTGCAGTTTTGACATGCAGTTAGGATGCAGTTTTTTATTGTAGCAAGCTGAAATGAATTAAATCATTCCCACAATGCAGAACACCAGGGTTAAACGAGGCTGCTAAACTGGCTAAATTGAAAACTGCATCCTAACTGCATGTCAGAGCTGCACTGTGTGCCATCACCCTTACTAATTTTCAGTTTCGTTGGAGATAAAAGACTGATGATGGCCTCTTGGTGATTCTTTTTGTAAAAATGCAGTTGACGTGGGTAATTATCACATGTCTCTAAGCTGTTAATTGGTGCGGGAGAAGTTCAGCATTGTGTCCTGGTTGAAATGCAACACTTTGAATGTTGCTACTGTTAGCTCTCTTGGGACACCCCTGTGATCTCTTGTGCAGGTGTTGTTTTTTAGACTGTTTTTATCGTTAATAGGTATTCAAATAAAAACTGTTATGCCCAAAATATCATAGTAAATAAACATGCAATACCTACACTACAGTATATATCAGAAAGCAATAACAAAGGACCCTTAGGCAAGAGCAGTATATCGTCCCCATGCTTTCCAACAGTTCATCGTAGAGTACCCAGGCAGGGGTCCAGAGGCAGGGGATGGTGTAAAATAACAAATTATGCATTAATTATATGGTGAATTGCATGACGCTCCAGTGCAAGCATTGCATTCCTCCCCACCCATCTTTTATTTGTGGAGTTGCTGCACTGACCTCACATTGAAAACAGGTGATGCCGATCATCGGCCTTTACAGGTAGACTATTGATGAAAATGGTATGACATCAACCCCCTTCAGCCCTGTAAACAAAGGCCGGCAGGGAGGATCCGAAATGGCAGCTCAGGAGCAACAGGCGATTCAAATGCATTTGTTATTTTACATCATCCACTGCCTGTGCAAATAGGAGTGGAGAATCTGGTGTCCAAAACTGATAATAGGCAATTCTTTACTGATTATATGCAAAAACAACTAACTAAAGGCCCTTTTAGACGGGCCGATTATTCTCCCTGCCCGAGCGCCGATCAGCGATATCGGCGCTCGGGCAGGGAGCCTTTACAGGGCCCGACGAATCGAGCGCCGGGCCGCACGAGTGATCGCTGTATCGCTCGTGCGGCCTGGAAGCTCCATACTGTCAGGCGCACATCGCCTGTTTACACAGGCCGATGTGCGCCCGACAGATTGGATCTTTTGGTTTCTACAAAAGATCCAATCAGCCGACGAACGAGCGTTTTGCTCGTTCGTCGGCTGATTAGGGCCACTTTTACACGGGCCGATTATCGGCACTAGCGTTCCTAGGAACGATTTTTCGGCCGATAATCGGCCCGTGTAAAAGGACTTAAGGCTACTTTCACACTAGCGTTTCTCTTTTCCAGCATTAAGATCCGTCATAAGATCTCACTACTGGAGAAAACACTTCCGTTTTGTCCCCATTCATTGTCAATGGGGACAAAACGTAACTGAACAAAACGGAGTGCTACAAAATGCATTCTGTTCCGTTCTCATACCGGAGAGCAGACCGCAGCAAGCTGCAGTTTGTTTTCCGTCCTGAGATGCGGAGCAAGACGATCCGTCATTACCCCCAATGCAAGTCAATGGGGACTTTCAATGGTTTTCATAATGGATCCGTATTGGCAATGTTAAAGATAATACAACCGGATTAGTTCATAACGGATGCAGATGGTTGTATTATCAGTAATGGAAGCATTTTTGCTGAACCCTGCTGGATCAGGCAAAAACACAAGTGTGAAAGTAGCCTTACGTGTTTCATCCCCCTTGTGGTTCTGCTATGATTAAGACCCCAAGTGGGTTGATGTGCATAAGGAGTTACTGCTTTGTATCTGATGAATTTTATCTGGGTCAAGAAAAAATTTCCTTGAATTAATTTTGGCTACTGGATTCCCCTGTTCTGTTTACACTTTGCCGTTTCTGCACTTTTCATACCTTGTTTTCATACAGGTAAGCTGAACTTTGCTTTGATCCCCTGCTTGTGCTCACATTTTTGATAATCGGACAACCTTTTTAAGGTGACAGTGGGCCCCCTTTCCTAGTGGGCCCTGTGCATTGCATATGATGTTGCAATGAGCCCTTGAGAATCTGGTGAGAGTGGTAGTGGCCCCGATGAAGGGTTGTATCACTGTGTACTCCCTCAGGCTGTTGCTCCTTGGAGATCGGTGCAGTGGAAATGTAGTTTGAAGAATGAGGCTAGAAGTAAATTTAGAGCATTTTCTTTTTATTAAGTGCAAAATATAACTTCTGGTATATTCAAGAGCAGAAGATTCAAAGTACAGTATCTGGCACCAGTTAAGGAGGTATGGAGGCAGGTCGGATGACTGCAATTTAGCACTTGTGGGTATAAGTGTCCTCTGTAAGGTTCAGACTTGAACTTTAACTGGCCTAGTGGTAGTTTGGATGATAGATGTCTGAGCCGTAGTCCCTCACCTTTAAGCAGTGTATTAAAAGCAGGATATTGCTTTTCACTCTGCTGTCTTGTTTCTCAAGTGTTTCTTGAGGCAGGATTGAGTTGATCTCTCTGGAGAATCTCTTTAAGGAGACGGAGCTCTGCAGTGTGCTTCCTCTTCCTTCTCTAGTTGCTCTCAAACTCCCCCTCCTGGCAGGAAGCGGGACCATCCCACTCCTACCAAGAGAAGGGGAACAGGGTGGTTAGCTCTGTTCCTACCAAGAGCCATTTGCCATCCGTATTTTCCCCAACTGGAACTTACAGCCAAATAACATGCAATACATAAAATTATAATACACTATATGTAACTATATACAATGGAATTGCAGATTCCCCCAGGTCTGGGGTACTGCAATGTGTCCACCCATGATATATACAGTATGCCTATATGTATATGTGTGCAGTATGTATAAATGTCTCATGACATGTCTGTTTTAGTAACTACCTGCATTACTTATGTAATAAGAATTCTGGAACATCTATTCTTATGGCTCTATGTTGTACCATTCCTTTATTATCCCTGCTAGAAGTTATGAATAGATTGCAAGTCTGCAATAAAGATCCATCTGGGTGTTACCTGTTGGGGGAAGGGGAGGGGGGTCCCTGCATGTCCGACACTGGCAGCACTGATTGGATAGTGTCAGACTGTGTCACCCCCAACTGGTAACACTAAGATGGATCTTCATAGCAAACTACTGACAATTCATTCAAAACTTCTAGCAGGAATAATAAAGGAATGGTACAACATAGAGTCATAACAACAGATGCTCCAGAATTATTATTACATGGGGAATGCATGCAGGTATGAAAACAGACATGTCAGGAGAGGTGACATGTCCTCTTTAAGACACAAAAAGACAAAAAAGAAAAACCTATTGTGTAACTTGTCATAAAGGGAATTCTTTCCTAGAATTTTCTCAATGAAACAGGAAAAAGTGGAGCATCTCAGTTAGTCTGTAAATAGCGATAATTATTCTGACATATTAAGGAACTCAGATGACACAAGCCAGAGCAGAGGTTCAGTCGGCAAGTCAGCAATGAGTAATGCCACATACTGACCACAATACAGACAGGAAAAAGTGCCAGGAACACTAATGACATAATTAGCTAATGGAAGATCGCCCTGTTTGTAGTCCACGCAGTGTGCTTCTGACTAGAACAAACTAACAAAGATAGATTTCTTCTAGACAAGTCTGGAATTAGGTTCTGAGAAGATCTAAGTTTCTTCCATGAGACTGCCTTTGGTAAACACAGTATCCTACACAGGGGCATATTCCAACTCAATTGTATTACAGCTCAGTTTTGTATAAGGACTGTTGAAGAGTTCCTGTACCTCCATATGCCTCCTATTTTATACTAAGGCATACAGAGGTATTTCATGTTGTATTCTGTAGGAATCAACATTTTGGGATTACGTGAAACAACATCCTATGTTGCTCTAAATCAAGGTTGGCCCCAGGTTCATGTGAGCCCTTGGACGATAAATCTCAGTGGGCCCTCTTGTGGCATTTACATGTCCCCCCCATGGCTCCCACACAATATTTTAATGACATTTACATGACCCCCCAGTGGCCTTCACATAGTATAATGACCTCCTGTGGCCCCCCATTCAGAATAATGACCCCCAGTGGCCCCCTCACTGGGAGTCATACTGTATGGAAGGGGCACTGGGGATCATTATACTGTATTGGGGTCACTGGGGGACATTATACTGAATGGAGGGCCACTGGGCTGGCTCCCCTGCGCTCCAGCAATGAGCGCTTCCATCTGTATTGATGGAAACGCTCATAGCAGTGCAGTGGGCCCCCTTCATGAGCAGCGGGCCCCGACACTTGCCCAGGTATGCACTGACATCGGCCCTGCTCTAAATGTGTGATTTGGTGCCTGCCCAGATGAGTCCCATCATACCGAGCCCAGGTGTAATCTAGGAGAAGACAGGATACAAACAGAAAACAGGATGAAAATGTAGTGAAAACTTTTTTTGTAGCTCCATTGATATCAATTTGCAATAAGCAAAGTTTCAGACCAGAATGGCCAATTTTCAAGCAGTTGTGAATAGGTAAGAACAGGGCTTGCGTTTCCGGTGGAGCTTCCCCGGCTTATTACAGGATCTGACTCCTGGCAAACAACTGAGGAAGGCTTCTCTGGCTAAACTTCCCTTCCACGATATACATACATGGATGGTTTGAGTCCAGAGAATGGCAACCACTGTGGCTCACACAGGAGGGTCCTGAGTGCGGGACCTCCTCCATGGCATATAGACAAGGGTTATCTTCATAAGACAATTCCCTTAAAGGGAACCAATTGTTTAAATCATGTTTGTATGTTTAAACTTTATTTTTTTTTAGATTTTTTTGGTGAGTGTTGCTTTAATTTTACATGGTACTGTCTATATTAAAAAAAAAAAAAAAAAAATAAAGATTTCCTGCTCTGTACAGGTCACTTTTCAGGAGCCATCTCATTATCATGAGAGGCAAAATTACAATAACAGATATCCCCTTTGCATAGATAACATAGGACCCTCCATTCACAATAGGTGATAGGTGATATCACAGCTTATACTCCCTCCTGAAGTTTTCTCAGGTCACAGAACGTGCCTGGAAAAATCTTCCATAGAAGTCAACGTAGTCTGTTCCAGTCCAGTGTCTGTGGCCGCAAAGAACAGGAAGCATTGACATATTTAGGCCAAGTGCGCAGTATAAAAACTGCAAGATTTTGAGTTTTCCTTAAATATAGATAAGGATGTGGAAAATATAAAAAAAAGTTAAAAAAAATATATTCTTAACATAAAAACTTGATTTAAACATTAGATCATCCCTATGGCATATTAGTCACTTTTCTCTTGCTTACACTGAAAATTGCAAGTCTTTTAAAATATTTGCTTTTCCCCCTCCTATTAGCCAGTAGTACTGTACATCACGCAACATGAGAAGGAATAAAACTCTGGTGCACCTTGCTTAGCAAATCTTACCAAGTGACTTTAAAAAATGACGTCAGAAGTTCACTTTTCTTAAAGAGGTTGTCTCATCTCAGACAATGGGGGTGTCTTATAGGGGGCATTGTCTTGTCTCCTAAACAGAGCCCTGCGAAGTTGTGGCTGGGGAACTGCTAAACAGTGCGTCCGCCAACACTTTCGGGGGGTTATCCTAGTGATATGCCCCCATTGTCTGAAATGAGAATAACCCTTTAATACATTGTAATGGACTTGAAATTAAAAAACGTTCTGCAAATATGGATCAGGTACTCTTTATAAGACTGCAATTTAAGGTAGTAAGCTGCAGGCAAACAAGCCACTAAATATTCACAAAATAATGACAAAGTGAATGTGTGATAGTCTGTAAGTATTAGTGGAGTGTAGTTGTAAAAAAGGAAGGTGTGGGGCTGGATAAACGCCAGGAAATCAGGAGCAGTGAATTTTTATCTGCAATTAAGGGGTTAATACACCAGGAAATGGTGTAAGTAAGGGTCAAGTCCTGGCAGATTATATGAGGTAGAAGGTCACTGCACAGATATGGGGACAGCCCTGAAGAGGCATAGAAATGATGAGCTGTAGGTCCCAACGGTCACCTCTGACAGATTCCAGGAGCATGGAGCTTGACTTTGAAACCTGAATCTTTCACACACTTAGGCTAGTGCTACACGGCGACTTTTTGTAGAGCGACTGATTGATTTTAACTATTGAACTACAACTGCAGTCCACAAGATTTCAACTGAATACATTCATTTTGATGGAGCTGTATTTCAATAGTTAAAATTACTGTTGAGCGAATTGAAGTTTGATCCGAATTTAAGGTTAAATTTGATTCAGCGCGAAGCCAAATCTCCTTGTGCTTCGTGGCAGCGAACCGATTTAACCTGAAATATAATAAATAGAATAAATAAATAGAAATCATACTTACCTGATCCATTTGCTTGTGACGGGCCAGCCGCCACCATCTTGCTTGAAGATCTCACACAAAATCCTGTGCGCGGTGACATATGACGACCTGTGACATTGCAAGCAAATGGATCAGGTAAGTATGATTTTTAATTTTTTCAACTTAATTCGTCACAAAGTGAATTTTTGGTAAAATTCGGTGAAGCAGCCGAATTGAATTTTTCAGTTATTCGCTCATCTCTAGTTAAAATCAATCAGTCACGCTACAAAAAGTCGCCGTGTAGCCCTAGTCTTAGAGGGGTTCCCATTTATCTTCAGCATGAGTATCTGTACAAAAATGTGCTCCTCTGAAATTCCCAATGCAAACAAGTGTAGCAGAGCGGATTCTATCGATGGTACCATAGGTGTTTTGCAGAACTCCTTGTGATATCTCAGTGGTATCTGCGCTTTTGCAGCCATGCATCTCATGTTAACAAATATGACCCTAGCATTTCAAGGGGTCAAGAGATCATTAGTAGAAATAATAATAATAATAATAATAATGAAGATGATGGTGACTTAGAAGGTGGGTGAAAGCAAAAAAATTAGTATCTACACAACGTTCTGAAAAGAAAAGGGTTAATCAGTAGTCGGTAAGCACATTCCTTTGAAAGGAAATGGGGGAAACAGAACAATAGGCCAGGATGGATGACGCATGAAGTGAGAAAGGAAATGAATGTGAAGAAAGGGCTCGTAGACATAGAAGAAGAATACGATGAGGAGTCAGTGAGAGAATGCAAGTTATCCATAAAAAATGACTGAATGAGTGGAAGCAGCGATATAAATGCACAGCTCATCGTATTTCTCTCCAGTGATAAAGTCATCTGTCAGAGGATAAGAAAATGTTGCCCCAGACGATTGTGACAAGAGGATCGGTGCTGATAAGAGAAGTTTTATCAATGGACTTTACTGAGAGGAAATGCTTTCAAATCAGCTTGTAGGAAGTGCACAACACAGTCATCCATTTACTGAAAATTGTGGAAAGATCTCTAGAAATGTACTGATGGAGCAGCCTTTATTACACAAATTATGCTGATATGGTGCAAAGCGAGGCTCCTCAGTGACAACAATATAGTTGTCAACAGCTCACAGTCATCTATCCATTCTGTGCCCTACCTCTAGGTATCTTGTGCTGCCCCCAGGTTCAGTGACGCCCCATTAGGGCACTTTCACACGGTCAGTATTTAGTCAGTATTTTTTATCAGTATTTGTAAGCCAAAACCAGGAATGGGTCCAAAACACAGAAGAGACACATATATTTCCATTATACTTCTCCTCTGTAGATTCCACACTTGATTTTGGCTCACAAATACTGATGCAAAATACTTACCAAATACTGACTGTGTGAAAGTGGCCTTATTCGTATACATATTTGTATCCAACCTATGAAATAATAATTACATATGAAAGACCCTTTTATTGACATATTAGGGCACTGGTGTACTTTGAAGAGATAAGGGTCTATAGCACAGAGAACATTGTACCCCCATTATGGCACTGGGTTTTTGTCACCGAGGACAGAAAGGTCTGGTTACGAAGGGGTCAGACCTTACAGAAAGGATCTGATTTTACTTTAAGTGGCATACATGGCTCCCTGGTCTAGGATGGCAGAAGGAATCAGGTAGGCATATGTGTAACCAGAACAATGGATTTTACTGTCCACACTAGAGCCAACAAGCTTTGTTGTTACAGAGTTGTTATAGGAGGCAACCACTGGCATCGGTCGCAGGAGGAGCGTATAATGGAAGCGCTCGCTAGTATGCAGGAGGAGGGGGAATGAAGCGCTGGTAGCGCTGTACAGTACTTACCCCTCCTCCTGCTCTCTCTTCCTGAGGCCCGTGCTGCTGTGTCCTGACTGCCTGCAGCATCAGAACGTACAGAGCGCACACTGACCTGACGCTGCAGGAGGTCAGAGCAGGCCCCTGAGAGCGGTGAGACAGCCTGACAGGGAGAAGAGCAGCAGGAGAAGTAAGTTATATTTATTTGTTTATATATATTTGTTTTATTGTCTGATCTGAGGTCATGGGGCCAGAAGTGGGGGCTCTGACATGGGGGCCAGAAGAGGGGTCGCATATGATGTGCCAGAAAGGGGGGGGGGTCTGATTAGGGGCCTGAAGAGTCTGAAGGAGGTCTGATTAGGGGTCTGACTGGGGTCTAGAGAGGTCTAGTGGGGGTCTGATTGGGCGTCTGGAGGTCTAATGAGGGTCTGATTGGGGGTCTGGAGGTCTAATGAGGGTCTGATTGGGGGTATGGAGGTCTAATGAGGGTCTGATTGGGGGTATAAAGGTTTAATGGGGGTCAGATATGGGGGTTTGGAGGTCTAATGGGGTCAGATATGGGGGTTTGGAGGTCTAATGGGGGTCTTATATGGGGGTCAGGAGATGGGGGGTCTCATCTGGGGTTTGATATGGGGATCTCATCTGAAAGGTAAGGGGATATTGTTTTTCTGTGTGGTACCAGTATTTTCAGGGGGACTGTTTCTGCAGTATAGTATTGGGGGGGGGCAGGATCGAGTGTTGAGAAGGTGAGAGGATGATGGAAAAGTAGGAAAGTAAGATTGTCTGTTTGTTAAACTCTACAGGGACAAGGCGCAGCTGAAAGAAGTCACCATGGCGGTCTAGTCTGACAGGAGAAGAAGAGGAAACGGAACGTCTACATCAGAGAAGAGAAGTCACTGGATGTAAGAGGTACATATGTAGGGATGTATGACCTGTATGTTCTGTACCGCTGTATGTAATGTTTTCCAAGTATGTCTTTAAAGGGGCTGTCTTTTTTTTGAGTGAACGGAGCAGAGAAAGCAGCTGTCATATGAGCGTTGCCCTCTCTTCAAACAGCTGATCGTCGGGTGTCCTGGAGGACCCCGGCCGATCTGATATTGATTACCTATCCTGAGGATAGGTCATCAGTAGTAAAAAGAGGACAACCCCTTTAACAGTAGGACTGGAGGGAAGGGGTTAGGTTGAGAATTTGGCATGGGGGGGGAGCCATGTCAATATTTGCCTATTTGCCTTGGGCAGCAGAAAAGCTAGGTGCACCAGCGCTGAGTGAGGAAGGGGGGGGGGCCCAAGCTGAACTGTTGCACCAGGGTCCATGAGCCTTTAGCTACTCCCCTGGAGGCAACAGACTTAATGGTTACTGTCTCACATGGGGGGACAAGCATTTAGTTACAGTCTCTCAATGAGGCCACTGTCTTAATAAAATGGAATAGGTTAAAGTCCCTTTATGAGTCATTATCTTACTTTCCCTTGGCTGCATTGCACCCTACTTCTATGGGCATCACTCTGTCTGTAGTCTACTCTCATTGGCATCAATGAAGATGGAGATGTCAGATTGTCATGGCATTATGTCCACATGGTGCTGTTCTGTTACACAGTCCCGCATACACTGTTGCTAAGAAGCATCAGACTGGCTAATTGGACTTAGACTCAGGCGTGACTAGTACACTTGCCATGGCTAGGGTGGCCACTTCCACAACCCCAAAAAGGAGGACATCATAACCCAAAAAGGAGGGCATTGTACCGGGGACAGTGGCGGACAATGCTTTAATATTACAGCATGCGCCATACAATAGACAGAATACATACTGTACTTGTACTAGTGCTTGTAATTACACTACTCCATCGCTCCACACGAGACGACGAGTAGTGTAATGACCAGGAAGCGGCACTCTGACAGCTGATCTATATAAATGGCAGGACAACCCCTTTAACTGCCTCTGGAGAACTGGGGAAAAAAACAAAACTCATACCAAAAATTCTGAGGATTTCTAAATCCGCATGGCAGGTCAATTTCCGTATGGAACAAAACAAAATAAAAGTGAGATTTGTTTAATCTCATACACTGCTAGTACTGTATTACACTTACGCTTTACTTACTGCGCATTATATACAGGAAAAACCCAGGTTATATCAGCATGGTTCATATCACTATATACAAGAAGATGTATAACTTATACCAGCTGTACATATATAATTATATACAAGAGATACCCAGGTTATACCAGCATGCTCCATATCACTATATACAAGACGATGTATAACTTATACCAGCTGTACATATATAATTATATACAGGAGATACCCAGGTTATACTAGCATGGTTCATATCACTATATACAAGAAGATGTATAACTTATACCAGCTGAACATATATAATTATATACAGGAGATACCCAGGTTATATTAGCTGTACATATATAATTATATATAGGACATGCTCAGGTTATACCAGCATGCTCCATATCACTATATACAAGACGATGTTATACGGTATAACATCTTCTTGTATATGATGATATGGACCATGCTGGTATAACCTGGGATCTCCTGTATATAATTATATATGTACAGCTGGTATAAGTTATACATCTTCTTGTATACAGGGATATGGACCATACTGGTATAACATGGGCATCTCCTGTATATAATTATATATGTGCAGCTTGTATAAGTTATACATCTTCTGGTATATGATATAATATGCCAGAAGATGTATAACTAATACTAGCTGTACATATATAATAATATACGGAAGATACCAGTAGTACCTGGGCCTAGGTCCTTGTGCCTAGTGGGCTGGCTCAGGCTGAGTCGACGCTGACTGACTATGCCTGGGCCTGGCAGTCAGAGAGGGGTCATAGTGTGCGCTGCGTCAGGTCATAGTGTGCGCCGGCAGGGAAGACAGTGGAGCGGGGAACCTGATGGCAGCAGCAGCGCAGAACAGGTAAGTATGTTTTTTTAAAGTGGCTGGGTGGGCTGATCTGAGGTCTGAAGGGGGGCACAAGACCCTGATCTGAGGGGGGCACAAGACGTTGATCTGAGGTCTGATGGGGCACAAGACGCTGATCTGAGGTCTGATGGGGCACAAGACGCTGATCTGAGGTCTGATGGGGGCCACAATATGCTGATCTGAGGTCTGATGGGGGACATTAAGCTGATCTGAGGTCTGATGGGAGCACAATATGCTGATCTGAGGTCTGATGGGGGCACATTAAGCTGATCTGAGGTCTGATGGGGGCACAAGACGCTGACCTGAGGTCTGATGGGGGCACAAGACGCTGACTTGAGGTCTGATTGGGGCACAAGACGCTGATCTGAGGTCTGATGGGGGCACAAGACGTTGGATCTGAGGTCTGATGGGGCACAAGACGCTGATCTGAGGTCTGATGGGGGCACAAGATGCTGACCTGAGGTCTGATGGGGGCACAAGACGCTGACCTGAGGTCTGATGGGGCACAAGACGCTGATCTGAGGTCTGATGGGGGCACATACTGCTGTGATCTGAGGTCTGATGGGGGGCACAATATGCTGATCTGAGGTCTGATGGGGGCACATTAAGCTGACCTGAGGTCTGATGGGGGCACAAGACGCTGACCTGAGGTCTGATGGGGGCACAAGACGTTGACCTGAGGTCTGATGGGGGCACAAGACGCTGACCTGAGGTCTGATGGGGGCACAAGATGCTGATCTGAGGTCTGATGGGGGCACAAGACGCTGACCTGAGGTCTGATGGGAGCATTTTATACTTCACACATTATGGGGACATTTTATACTGGCACCTTATGTCAGGCACCATGGGGACAAGGGGAGGAGCACTATGGGGGCACTATATAGGAGTATTTTTTACTGGCACAAATTATAGGGAACTATGTAGCTCAACTGGGGGCACTAAGATTTTTTTTGGGCACACAGTGGGCATTGGCACACATTATGAGGGCATTATGGGGACATTGACTCTACTGGTGGCACTAATTATTTCTATTGGGACTTTGGGGAGCACTATTATTGTGGTGGGCACCCTGTCACGCTATCAGCTTAGCACAGTTATTTTTGGGGAACATTTTGGTTACACTTTAGTAGCGAAGTTATTTTTTTTAGAGCACTGTGTGCCAATAATTACTAAAGGAAGTACTATCTGTGGAGCACAGTGTCTGAGTATTGGGGGTGGCAGGATGGGGTGTTCAAGAAGGTGGGAGAATGATGGATAAGTAGGAAACTAAGATGTCTGTCTGTCAAATTCCGCAGAGAGAAGAGATGGCTGGAAGAAATCATCATGGCGGTCTGGTCTGAATGGAGAAGATTGAGGACACAGAATGTCTACATCAAAGAAGACGTCACTGGATGTAAGAGGTATGGGGCGCTGTATTAGGCTACCTTCACATCTAGCTAAGTGATTCTGGCAAGCTGTTCCAGCAGAGAACAGCCTGCTGGAATTCACTGACTCCGGCACTGCTGGATACAGAATGCCCGCTGGCCAGTAAAACGGCAGCGGTAAAGCCGGCCCATTAGGGCAGTGTATAATTGTGAACAGAAGAACCCTTGCCCTTGCCGGGCTGCCTGGGTTAAATTAAGGGTACATCTGGATTCAACTCTGAACCCTGACAACCCCTTTAAGGTTTTCCTCTCTTTTTTTTTTTCTTTTGCCGGGCACTTACTGGGAGAGGGGCGTGGTTTGGCAGGTTGGGGGTGTGATTTGGCAGGTTGGGTGTGTGGCCTAAAATGTCCTCCTTTTTGGGATGAAGCGGGTGGCCACCCTAACAAGAATGCTGCCAGCATGATTCTCATGTTGACCTCTAATTTCTGCTCACCTGTTTGTTGTTTACCAGGCAGCTAACCTTTTACACTGCCACCAATGTGCCATCATGTACAGTGCAAAACACAGGCCATGCTTGGGCTTTCTGTCGATGTAGCACCGCAGGCTGCATGCGGTATCATTAATAGACCTAATGTCATGACTTGCCACACACTGGATGTTTCACCCACATTAGTTCATACGAACTTGCTGGTATCTCACTTCAGCTTAAAGGCATCTTCCAAGTCATAATACATAGCACATCACACATGCTATATGATAGTTCGGTACAAGTTGTAATGCTGGTGTATTCTCACTGACAACCACTACAGTCCAAAGGTCTAACCATGTGGTAATGCTACTGCAAAAAGGGTCAACAGTAACCCATAGGAGTCAAATGTAGTAAAGGATACAATTTCCCAAGCCTATATTCCCAGTGTTTGTTCATATATACTATGCTAATACTTTATCTAGAAACACAATGTTTTTTTTAAGATGGGATTACTGTACTTTTTTTTCCACCCAGTAGTAAATGGGTTAGAACCAACCAGGGCTGGGACCCCTTTCTTCAGGTGCCCATAGCAGCCAAATGATCTGACTCTATGGTATTAAGGCAGGTTTGAGTCAGATTTAAATTAAAGGGGTTGTCTCACTTCAAATGGCATTTATTATGTAGAGAAAGTTAATACAAGGCACTTACTAATATATTATGATTGTCCATATTCAGCACTGTGCAAACACGACCACCGCTGATGGATTGCAGGGTGGTCGTAACTATGGAAATGAAAAGTGTATAATGTGAAGGAAAAATGAATCCAGCCAGCAAAGGAAGCAATATGGACAATCACAGTATATTAGCAAGTGCCTTGTATTAACTTTGTCTATATGATACGTAAATGCCATTTGCTGAAGTCAGACAACCCATTAAGGCCTCATGCACATGACCATATGAAAAAATGGATCCGCAAAAAATACAGATGACATCTGTGTGCATTCCGTATTTGGCGGAACAGCTGGCCCCTAATAGAACAATACTATCCTTGTCCGTAATGTGGACGATAATAGGACATGTTCTATTTTTTTGCGGAACGGAAATATGGACATATGGAAATGGAATGCACACGGAGTACCTTCCGTTTTTTTTGCGGACCCATTGAAATGAATGGTTCCGCATATGGTCCACAAAAAAAAAATGAATGGAAACAAAAAGAAAATACGTTTGTGTGCATGAGCCCTTAATCTAATGAAACGTAATGGTGATTATTAGTGCGGAGCGATAGGTCATCAATATTAAAATTGCAGAAAACCCCTTTAAGCTATCAGTTTTTTTTTATTGTGTAGGAGGAGACCAAAGTACTTTGGGGAAACCCACACAAACACGTAGAGAACACACAAACTTCATGCAGATGTTGCTCTTAGTCAGGTTCAAGTCCAGGACCCCAGTGCTGCAAACCAAAGTGCTACCCATGAAGATAAGAAAAGGATAAGATAGAGAACAGGAGTGTAAGGGTACTTTCACACTAGCGTTTACAAATTCCGGTATTGAGCTCCGTCATAGGGGCTCAATACCGGAATAAAACACTTCAGTTTTGTCCCCATTCATTGTCAATGGGGACAAAACTGAACTGAAGAGAACAAAATGCTCCTAAATGCATTCCGTTCAGTTCTCTTCAGTCTCCAGACCGGAGAGTAAACCGCAACATGCTGCGGTATGCTCTCTGGTCTGGGCATCCACACCAAGACGGATTCGGAATGACCCCCAATGCAAGTAAATGAGGACGGATCCGTTCGTTGTGACACAATAGTAAACGGATCCGTCCTCCATTGACTTTCAATGGAGTTCATGACTGATCCGTCACCTTGCACTTTTCCCACAGCTCCCTCCTCCCTCCAGCAGGGGGCGCTGTGGGAATCTTACCTTCCCTTCCATTGTGCGGACCGTCCTCCTCCTCCTGTGGTGTCCAGAGATGCTGGGACAGATAAGAGACAGTGAGACAGTGTCTGACACGTGTGGGGCTGGAGCGCGGTTCCAGCCCCACACGTGCACCTGCAGCAGCACGGATCCGGCGGAATCCTTCACCCACCGGATCCGTGCTGCCGCTAGTGTGAAAGTAGACTAACTAATAAAGGCTGGGACCCATAGTAACCCCCCACCCCCAACAAATCGCCAACCCCCCCCCCCACACACACCCCCATTTCAAAGGCTAATCAAGACCAGTCATGCTTGCCATACAACCCCCCCACCCACTTATGTCATGTCAAAAATATGAAAATAAAATGCTTACTAGTACTGGACCAGAGCCAGGAGTTTACTTTACAGTATGCCGTCTGGGCCCTGTACGCTTATTACCACTCTGTAGTTTGTTTTCTCCTGTACTAATGCCCCGTAGTCTCCCCAAATAGTATTTATACCCCCATAGTGTGCCCACACAGTATAATAGTTACTCCCCATTAGTGCCCACTTCACAGTACTGTCTCCTTAGTATCCTTTTCACAGTAGTTATGCCCCTTAAGTGTTCCCACTCAGTAAAATGCCCCCTTAATGTCCCCACGCTATGGTTTTGTCTCTTTAGCGCCCCCGTTACACTTAGTACCATTCCCTGATGAATGGAGCACATCGAGCTCTCGCCAGCAACAGGTACGATGCAGTGTCGTCCTTGAGCCTGGTGAGTGCACAGGATGTGGAGAGGCCAGGGAATGATCCTCAGCCATGTGCTCTCCTACTCAGCCTAGCAGACAAGATAATGTCAGTGCACCATGTATGCTGGGGAGAGCAGACACAGGATCCAGATTTGTGCCTAAAATTCAGGCCTCGTCTGCCAGTACACTCCCAAAAGGTGTACATAACCTTTAAAGAACATGAAAGCTAGAAATGAATAATAAAACACTCACACTTTGTCAACCTATAGAAATACTGGGGGTCATTTAGCAAACTGATGTAAAGGGGAACTGGTTTAGTTGCCCATAGCAACCAATCAGATTCCACCTTTCATTTTGGACAGCTACTTTGAAAAATGAAAGGTGGAATCTGGTTGGTTGCTATGGGCAACTGAGCCAGTTCTACTTTATACCAGTTTTACAAATGACCCCCACTGTATCTATATATTCCTAAATCAAGATGTCATGTAGACAACTTTCAGAGAACACAGAGGTTAGCTAATCCTTCCAATTGTTTGGCTGGCACACAGCTGAATGTTTGGAGCTTCAAAGATGAAGGGGATTAGTGTGCCTGGTCTTACATAGCAGACTGGTACATAAGAGATGGTGATATACTGTGTCAGATGAAGAGGACAGGAGCAGAGTAACTTATTTATTTGTTCTATTTTAGTTAAAGAGACACTAACGAGTCACTGCCTGAATGATGACGCTAAAAATCACATTTATTGACATACTCTTAAAATTTGTGGCTATCTACCACCTTATCCAAGTCAGGCATAAGCGTAGTGAGAGGGCTGTGTACCCTTTTAAAGATATATGGTACAGCCAATTCACTAAGCCACTATACAAATAACTGCCCTGTAGATGAGACTAGAGCCTAGTATCAATAGTTCACTGTTATTGTATGATACTCTCGATTATAATCCCCTGTCTCATTCAATGTTGGCAGCAATAAATCAAGTGCTACACCGACCCCATGTGTTACAGTTTTTTATAAAACTCTTACCATAGCACTAGCTTGGGTCCTTTGTATATTTCACAATCACATTCACCCTATTGCGCTCCTGTATCTGCTCAACGCGTTTCTATGCCACTAGTTATTAGATGGCAAGTCCTCAGGAGCTGAAGAGCAGAGCAACAGGGATGTACCATGCGCTAAACTTGGCTTGCAGAACTGTGAGCACACTGAAAGGGAGTACGCTGCACACCTCTGATGGCGGGCATGCAGCTCTAATGATGTGTAGCATATATATATATATATATATATATATATATATATATATATATATATAGCACTGTATAATAAATCAGACTTGTCAGGTATTGACATCCTAGATTGCATATTTTTTCAAAGTAGAAATCTTTTTCTAGATGAACAGTTAATTCCCACACAGTTTTACCAACCAACTAGTGTTGCTAGGGAAGCTCATGGTATCAGCTTACTGTAAAATAGAGCAATGTCACACCTGACAATAAAGCAAAGCGAATAAACGGTCTGTGTGAGTTAGGACAACTTGACTTTTTGCCACCAACACAAGTGATTTAAAGTGTAAAAAAAACCCTGCTTTATCGCTATAACTAGCTTTGCTCTAAAATGTTCTATCTGATGTCAGTTAAAGGGTCCATCCCATGATTAACATAAAACAATGAAAATCAGGCATCATATAGTACATGAAAATCCAATTTGCTCTGCTAGGTTTATTTCAAACTGAGAGCTCAAGTGGTGTGTTCTTTCTCAGGGGTGTGTCCTTTCTGCAACAGCTGGTGTCAGCTGAAGAATGGAACTGAGCATCTGCACCCACCTCAGTGAAGTAGACAGAGAAACTAAAAAAAGAGCAAACAGCCAGCAGGTGGCGCTATACAGATAGATTTAATTGATTAACTTAGTGGCTATACTAAATTTATAATTACATGCAAATATAAAAATATTCAGATTCAGATGCTGGTTTGAAAACTGTAGAATGTTTTTAATAGAACAACCCCTTTAAGGAAATATTTACATTATTGACAAATAAAATCCATCCTGACCTATTCCTGTTCATACGCCATAGAGTTTGTTACAATGTATTAGTCTAGGTTAATGCCATTGTTCTGGAATCTGGAAAAAGAGAACTGTTCACATAATTCAGCCAGATTTTAGCTTCTAAATGGAAACAGAAATGTTTACATCCACTGATAACTAGAAAGTATGCTAAAAATAAGCCATTTCGTGTACTTCCAGGGCCATGCAGCCACATCCCAAAAGATAGGACCATTCTATCTTTGGCTACATCTTGCGGATTGCAGACCCATTGAAGGGTGTATATAGCTGGTGTCTTTGTTTTGCTGATCCGCAGCCTTGTGAATGTACGCTAAGTGCTCATGCACACTAACAAAATCACATCCGATCCATATTCTGTGTGGGTCACATGCGGATGCATTCACTTCAATCGGGGCAAAAGATGCGGATAGCACATCGTGTGCTGTCCGCATCCGTATGTCTGTTCCGAGGCATCCACAAAAATACGTTACATACAAGGATAGAAGTATTCTATTATGGTGTGGACTTTCCATTCCGAAAAATGTGGAACACACACTGCTGATATCCGTGTTTTATGGATCCGCAATTTGATAGCAGAAATTGCACTGCAAAAATGGCTAAGGCCGCATGACACCTAAGTCAGACATGAGGCATGGACCTACCCATTGTATAGAGTTACAAACATGAAATGCATTATCCAGCGGTGTACATTTCTATTGCTATGTTCATATGCAAAAGAATTGTGAACAAATTATCTGGTAAACACATCTGGTCTGGTCACTGTACCTTTAAATCCCTGAAATAAAAAAATCTTATACTTACCCCTTTCTCCAATGATGTTTTCCACAACACTTGTCTGGTTCTCCCACGGCTGCTTCTTTACAAACAGTAACGGTGACATGCCTGGATACAGTAGACTACTAAGGAAAGTAACTGGCTGCAGTGGTCACGTGACATCATATAGTACACGACAATCTCTTTCTAACAAAGCTAGAACCAGCCCTGTACCTCACATGGGTTCAGAAATCTCCTCATTCATTGCTCTGCTAGATTTATTCAAGCTGGCACCTCAAGAGGAGTGTCTTTTCTGCTGCAGCTCAGGGGGCGTGTCTCAGCTCTCCCTATCATAGCTCAGAAGGCACTTGAAAGATGAAACTGAGCATGTGCGGCCTTCCTAATGGTCTGGTCAAAGAAATAAGAAATTAAGTGTTCCTATACAGATACATTTTATTGAATAACTCCGTAGCTATACAACATTTTTAATTATATGCAATTACAAAAGTATTCATAGCCAGGTGCTGGTTTGAAAACTGTAGAATATTTTTTGTGGGACAACCCCTTTAACATAACATTTTGTCGCTAATTAGGTTCTAGCATGTCGTGACCATGAAGCCACTTGGGCTTAGCCACTTTTGTCATTTTTATATACTGTTTTAGAATCAAAATGCATGCACCTTTGGTCCATTGCTAAATCTGTACTAGGCTTATGACAATCCTTGGTCTAGGTAAGGAGGACTCTTAAAAATGACATTGCCCAGTGGCCAATAAGTATTATGCAGTGAGCCCAGGAAAGAAGAGGGGAGAGGATGAGAATGGGGTGGTTTTGAGGGTAGGAGCAGTATTAGTCAAGGTAGCAGTCTTCACGCTGGTGCTCTATGGGCTGTGCATTGATGGGAGGGGCACATCCTTTCTTTCCCTTGGGGCACACCCTAGTTTGGGGTTTCCTGTCTGGTCCTTGGTGCCAGTGGGTTTTGGGGTGCAAAGCAGTACTCCCTTGGAATACTGGGAACTAGGGATGATGTGACAGTGGTGAGTGGTGGTGCAAGGCAATGATGAGGCCTGATTAGGGGTAACCAGCCCATTCTGCTTCACTGAAGCAATTTTGCATCGATTTGGCATCAAGGCGAGTGTCCTTCTCCATGGATGGCACAATCAATGTATAAGCTAACATGAAATGCAGGGAGAAAATGATACCCCACCCACCCACATCCAGTAGCACCTATTCAACAAATTCCACAGGAGCCCAGTCATAAAGGCCCAAGGAGAACTTAGCAGCCATTCTTGCACATGTGATTGTCTGCAGCAGTCATGGGGCTTCATAATTTCTGGCCCTGCCGGGAACCAAAATGGTGGGGAAAGAAACTGCAGCACTGGAGTAGCAGGACTTTTAATAGGTGAGTGATGTTTTCTTTTGCTTTGTTTTTTGGACACACTTTGTACTTATATGGGACAAACCTCCCTAAGGCATCCTCTCTGACTAGACATAAAGCAGATTGATCCAATGTCATCTCCACTTGGGTTGAGGACAAAGTAACAGGGTGACTGAACTTCTGGATAAACAAAGATAAACTAGTATTCTTCTTCGCTTTTTCTTTCTTTTTCTTTTTCTGTGTTCCTGGCTGAACTTGATTCATGTGTGTTCATTTTCCAACTTTACTATCTATATAACTTTAAAAAAAAAAAAGATAATTTGCAGTGATTTCTCTTTCTTTTGTTCATTGCATTAGGGAGCTGGGAACAAAGAGTCCCATAATCTTCATACTCTGCACATGCTCAGAATACTAAACAGATGGATCTACTCTTGAAATGTAGTGCTGGCATTGTGGGGGATTAAAACAACTATCGACTTGGTAGAACTGTTGATTTTCTCTGAATGGAGTCAGATCAACCTGAAAAAACAAATCTTTGTTAAAATGGGTATGTCTATTACAGTTTTCTAGAGCATAAGATACCCAATCATACCAAAGAATCACTGGACTCTGTCCCTCGGATATGTACTGAGGAGGTAGAAAACTTAGAGCCCCATAGGCTACATTCATACGTGCGTTGTGCCGTCCGGTTTTGAGATCCAGCACAGGCTCTCGAAACCGCAGCACACCGCTTCAGTTTTGACCCCATTCATTGTCAATGGGGATAAAACTGAACAAACTGGAACGGCGTGCATCAGAATGCATTCCGTTGTGGTTTGTTGCGTTCCCATGCTGAACACAAAATCTCTGCAAGCAGTGTTTTTCTGTGCGGCATCAGAAACTGAAGAAGCCAGATCCGGAAACAAAAAACATTTAAAGTCTCATTCACACGTCAGTGATTCTCCATGGACGGCACACGTACCCATTCATTTTGATGTGTGTATTCAGACATCAGTGTTTTAGCACGGTCATGGGTACGTTTTTAGCACAGAAGCATGTCCTATCCATTACATCCATTATAGTCTATGGGTCCATGAAAAACACAGACGCAACACGGATGCCATCCGTGTTACATCCGTGTTTCACGGATCATTAAGAGGAAATACTTTGCAAATTATTTTTCCACTATGAATGAGGGTGGTTGGGTCTTACAGTGTCTGCCAGAAAAACAATCAGGGACAGTCAGAAATCAATCAAGCTTGTATTCTACTGCCAGGGACAGTGAAGGGAAAGGCTAGAATTAGGAAGAAGAAGAATTGTGTGTGTGTTGAATAGAGAGGCAGGGAAGCTATCATTCAGGGATTAACAAGTGAGAAGCTGAGGTTGGCTGCGCCTCCTAGCATAACTGCAGCTGCTGCAAACCTCAAAAGCAGCTGCCTGCAAGGATATTGCTTTCATTTTTTCCTTATTTTCACAGAAATCATTTTTTGAGGGGATAGGGAGTGAATAAACGAAAACTGTACAACATGTGTTTTACCATCAATCTAGCATAGCATATAAAATATTAGTGAGAACTCTATGCCAGGTCATCTCATATTTCATTTTTTATGTTTTTTTTTGTTTTTGTTTGGAAAACTGAAAACTGTATACATCAATGATTGAGAACTAGAAATGAGCGAGCATGCTCGAGTAGTAGCGTACGCATCTTCTAATCTGTACGCTAATGCGTACGCATCTTGTAATTTGTACGCATTAGCGTACAAATTTATAAGATGCGTACGCATTAGTGTACAGATTAGAAGATGCGTATGCATTAGCGTACAGATTATAAAATGCGTACGCTACTACTCAAAAATTGCTCCCGAGCATGCTCGCTCATCTCTATTGAGAACGTAATATAAGGGCTAAATCCACACAAATACACATAGTTCCTTGTTTTTTTTTTTTGGGGGGGGGGTGTTTATTGAATTTAATTAAACCAGCATATAAGTGATCAGTACACCAATACACAGAGTAGGGAAACAATTTACCTGTGAGTGATAACATGATATTAAGAGTAAGGCATCAATCGTCCACACGGTTGGAATTTAATTTGGAAGGTTGTTCAATTAAGCCAGCATATAGGTGATCAGTACACCAATGCACAGGGTAGGGCAATAATTTAACTGTGAGTGATAATGTGAAATTGAGTGTCAGGCCTCACCCTTAATCATCTGTTTACATTCATTTATTTCTCAAGTTAGTTGGAATTTTATATATTTTGGGGGGGTTGTTCAATTTGATTAAACAGCTTATAGGTGATAAGTACAACAAAACACAAGGTAGCGCACAAAAGTATCTGTGATAAACTAGGTCCTAAATCTTTCCCTTTATTTCTGTCTTCACATGTTTCATCATTTTTTTTTTTTTTGGGGGGGGGGTTGTTGATTATATTCAAACCAGCATATAAGTGTTTACTGCAGCAATGTACAAGGCAATGCACAACATTATCTACACGGCCCAAAATGTCAAGGCTACGGAAGGGTTCCAAACAAAAGACCTAGAGCCAGAATGTGCAAAGTAGAAGCACTAGGTATCCGACCCAAAGTAGTAATAGTAGCAGTAGGCCGCATTTGTTCCTTCTTGCTTCAGAAAGGCACACCATTATTGTTGAGGAGAAATTGGATGGCTCAGTCCTCCACTCAGTCGCAGCAGAATGATGTGGAACTAGATTCCCAGCATTTCTCCTACTCCTCCTCTTTTCAGCCCCAGAGAAGGCTTTCAGTGAAACCCTCTCAGAGTGTGAAAGCCGTCACTGTTTAGGATGCCCTGAGGAGGAAGTTGGGGAGGAGGCTGGCGACCCCATGCATACCTTTGTTGATGGTGGTGGTAATAGTGGCCCCTGTAGCCACAGCATTGGTGGTAGGGGCAGCAACAGTGGCAGTCGGGGAGCCTAATTTTGACAAGAACCTATACCTCACCAAGAGCCTGTTACTAGGATTGCAGCGACAGCTATCTATACTGTACTTTGTATGGATTACGACTACCTCTGCCATGTCAATGATTTGTACAACTACCTCGAGGCAACTGATTATCAGTAAATGTTTTAGTTCTTTATAAAAACTGGCTCCTGGGTCCTTCCCGTCACTGGATGCTGGCCCAGGGAGCTGCCAAGCATGAGTAACAACTACTACACCCATTGGTCCACCGCACTCACACCTTGCACTCCTGTGGTCCTGGTCGCTGCACATAGAGCACCTATATGGACCAAGTTGTGTCTGCCAGTGTCCAAAATTATCAAAATGAGCCAAGCCTGGATTTGGGAGTATTTTTACACTCCTCTGGCTGAGGCCGATGAATACATCTGGCAGTGATGGTGCCTCTGTTGCTGTCTGCCTCCCTTGGCCTACTGACCATCATCTTCTGTAAGGCTGCTGCTGCCTCCATCATGCCATTACCACCATCATGCCACTGCTGCGGCCTGCCAACCAACATCTTCAATAAGGCTGCTGCTACTTCCATCATATCACCACCATCATCATGCCACTGCTGCGACCTGTCAACCATCATGTTCTGTATGGCTGCTGCCTCCATCATGCCACCATCATGCCACCATCACCCTAATGCCACTGCTGCGACCTGCCAACCATCATGTTCTGTACAGCTGCTGCTGCCATCATGCCACTGCCACCATCATGCCACTGCTGTGGCCTGCCGACCAACATATTCTGTAAGGCTGCTGCCTTCATCATGCTGCCTGCCAACATGTACCATATGGCTGCTGCTCCTCGCTGCTAATCACCTACTGCCCTAACTATTAACGCAAAGTATTTGCCACCACTGACATATGCTGCTTCTGCTACCACTACTATTGTGGCCACATGCCACTATATCCATAACCTTTCCACATCCACACTGCACTGCTGCTGCCCTCAATTAAAAGGGAGAATTTTTCTAGGCTTGTTCACAATTAGACACTTTTTCAGACAATTTACACGCATGTGTCGTACAGACAGGCATTCTGACCCTGTCAAGGCATAATTTGTGAACGCTTGGTCCGCTACAAGCCATTTTTTATTTTTAAACACTGTGTGTGCTTGAACATCATTTACCCCCGATAAGTGACAATTTTTGGAAGCTTTGGAACACACTGTATGTTAACTACGTCAAACGTGCGTTTACCCATAGCTATGTATGTCAGTGTCACTCAGACATCATTTACTATTGCTGTTGCATTCCAGAGGTTGGAGAGGGGGGGAAGAAAAAATAAAAAATTCTGAAAAAATAAATGGAAAGAGATATTTTTGTAAAAATCCTGACTCCTACAAGGGTTATGTACCAATTTTCAGGCCAATTGGTGCAATTCGGTTCATCGCAAATCGATTCAGTTCCGAACTGAATGTTTTAAAAAATGTGTCGAACCGTAACCGAACCAAATCTCAAGAGTTCGCTCATCTCTAATTGGAATAAAAATGTTTACAGGGCACATGGCAGACAACACAACCCTATGCAGACATAAATATTTAGATATACATAGTCATATCTTGAACTATGAGAGATACAGGCTATGTTCACATAGGCAAGAGCTGCCACTGATTCAGCAGTGGAAAACAGTATTTTTTTGCTGCATAAGGGCTGGTTCACACGACCGTATTTTGCGGTACGCAAATACAGATCCGCAAAAAATACGGATGACGTCCGTGTGCATTCCAGCTGGCCCCCTACTATTCTATTAGGGGGCCAGCTGGAATGCACACGGACGTCATCCGTATTTTTTAGAGAGATATAATAGTACTATCCTTGTCTGTAATGCGGACAATAATAGGATGTATTCTATATTTTTGCGGAACGGAAATACGGACATACAGAAATGGAATGTACACGGAGTACCTTCCATTTTTTTTGCGGACACATTGAAATGAATCCACACACAAAATCCCAACAGCTTGCTATTGACTTTAATGTAAAAAAGCTCAACACCTTATGCACTAGGTTTTTCTTTTTCAGCAGCTGATTTGAAAAACGTTGGACAAGTAAAATGTTACTTTTTTGAAGCAGATTTGATAGTTTTCTATAGAAATGAATGGGGAAACTTCACTCAAAAACTCCAAAATGCCTGTAAAAGCTCCACCAAAAACAACACCAACCAATAATGTCCTGTTTTCAGCTGTCACTTCTGTTACTATTCTGACACTGATTTTTCTGCTGTGGATGAACATTATATTTAGATGAACATTACCATACTGAAGGCTGTTTGTATGGACTACAGAACTAACCACAATTATAGATAAGAAAGAAATGCAAACTTTTGCTCATTGTGTTTTCGGGAAAAAGGCAACTGGTCCCAAACCTTACTCTATATGCAGCTATTTGAATCGCAAACATGGGGGATCATTCTGTCTATCCAGTATTTCAGAATATACCAGAACTTAAATTACAGAAAACAGCCTTATACGAAACATGGTGGGGGGCATTTACTAAGACCGACAATTTAGATGCCAGTCTTCGGCTACTTTCTCACATGCGATTTTCTTTCTGGCGTTGCGATTCGGCAGAGGATCTCAAAACCGGAGGAAAATGCTTCTGTTTGATTTTAACAAAAGTGGCTGCATCCATTCCATTTGGATGCAGTTATATTATGAAAATGAACAAACCAGATCCGTTACTATTGACTTACATTGTTTTTAGTGCAGGATCCGGCTTGTTCAGTTTCGCAAACGGGACACAAAACCGCAGTTTGCAGCAGTTTTGTGTCCGGTCACAGAACGCAGCAAACCAGAACTGAGTGCATGGTTTGTTCAGTTTTGTCCCCATTAACAATGAATGGGCACAAAAAGTGTTTTCCTCCGGTTTTGAGATCCTCTGCCATATCTCAAAACTGGAAAGAATAATTGCATTAAATAATTCCACTTGATGTGCATAAGTTATGTGGAGGTGCTGGCCTCTACATAACTTAGGCACTTTACCGGCGTGATCGTGCGACTTAAACAGGCGTAAACAGGCGTAGAAAATGATGAATCAGATGGATCTGCCGGTCTACCCTCTTCCTCGTCCACGCCATTCCCCCTTTTCTCGGAAATGGATGAAAAAAGGAATAAATGGCGTACAGGAGGAAAAAGGTACAGATTTTGCAGCAAAACACCTTTGCGACAATATGTGCGCCTTAAAGGGTTATTCCCATCTCGGACAATGGGGGCATATCGCTTGGATATGCCAAGGAGAGTCAAGGAGGGTGCACCGTGCATGCGCGGCCGCCCTCCATTCATTTGTATAGGGCCGGCGAAAATAGCCGAGCACCGGCTCGGCTATTTCCGTTGGCTCCATAGAAATGAATGGGAGCGCACCGCGCATGCGCAGCCCAGCTCCCATTCATCTGTATAGAGCCGACTGAAATAGCCGAGCCAGCGCTCGGCTATTTTCGCCGGCCCCATACAAATGCATTCTCGATATTCGCCGGCCCCATACAAATGCGTTCTCGATATAGGTGCGGGTCCGAGATGTGTCCCCATTGGGTCCCCATTGTTCGAGATGGAAATAAACCTTTAAATAAGCCAAAAAGTGGTGTATATTTTTTAATAAATGACCCCCAGTATTTCTATATTTATTGCATGGATAAATGTTGCTTACCATGAGTCAGTGGTAATTTAAAGTGTATTTGCTGTTCCAGGTAATCTTTCAGAATATGATGCCATATGTATGTCCATGAGGAATAACACTATTTCTAGCTATTGTATAACATGCACCTAGCAGTCTTTTTCTCGGAAATCTGTCCGTTTTTTCAGAACTGGTAGACAGAGGCAAGCTGATTTAATATCTGCACATAGACTACATATGGAAAAACAGGGGTTCCTGCTCTCTAATTCTGTAGCACAACCTCAGAAGTAGCAGGAGTAATGGAGCATTTGTCTGAATGCTCTTAAGCGATAATCTGCCGATGTAAGGGTGTTGCCAATGACCTGATGAATGAGCGAAACTCTCATTCATTGGACAATAGGAAAATTCACGCGAAAACCTAAATCATTGTTTACTGGCAGAAGATAGTGATGTCTAAACAGCACTCTGCTACTGGCAAACAATGATTCTGTAGGGGGACGAGCGATGGCATTTGTGATCACTCCTCCCCATACTGTGGAGGAGATTGCCACATGTAAATGTAATGTCTTCTTCACAGGCGAGCAGGCGATTGTCAGAAAAGAATGCTTCCATCCAGACAATCAATACTACTCAATTGATCAGTGTAAAAGGAGAGGGGGCAGTAGAGGAACCTGATAAGAGGAGTAGGAAGCATCTTTCTCTGATAAGATAAAAATATTATAACATTTCTTATATTCATTTATTAAAAAATATGAAACCACTAGAGATGAGCGAGCACTAAAATGCTCGGGTGCTCGTTATTCGAGTCGAACTTTTCCCGATGCTCGGGTGCTCGTTTCGAATAACGAACCCCATTAAAGTCAATGGGAGACTCGAGCATTTTTGCAGGGGACCAAGGCTCTGCCTAGGGAAGGCTGGGTGAAAACCTGGAAACCTCAGAAAATGATGGAAACAGCACGGAAATGGACAGGAAACAGCAGGGGCAGCATGCATGGATGCCTCTGAGGCTGCCTAATCCCACCATTACCCCAAATTCTCCTAGTGGGGCATGTGTGGTATCGATTCTTCTCAGTTTAAAATCGTATACGTCCCCTATCTTGGGACCATATATTTCATGGATTTTTCGAACACGGAAAAGGAAAAAGAGCTTGCTCTGGCCAGGGGAGTGTCTTTTCTACTGCAGCTAAGGGGACGTGTCCATGCTCTGCCTATCACAGGTCAAGAGGCAATTAAAAGAGGAACAAACAAAAATCAGTATAACATCTAATACATCCCTTATCCGGGTAAATTGTTTGGAGAAAGGGCCTGTAGGTGGGGGGCAGGCTGGGGGAAAGGACGTTGAGCTGGAAGAGCCAGAGGAGTGCCCCCTGAGCTAGCGTGTGTGGTGGTGACAACACCCGGATGGATTTAGAAAAACTGTAGCATTAACCGGTACGGTATGTATTCTTCTGAGTTTAATACCGTATATGGCACCTATCCGGAAAAATAGTTTGGAGAGAGAGAAAGAGAGGAAAAAGACGTGCAGTATGGAGCAATTACACGGAAACTATTAGATTAGGCAGACTTGGTCTGCTTAATTGCAACCCAGACAAATGAGAGAAAGAGAGGAAAATGACGTATTTTTAAAAGTGACGTTCAGTATAGATCAAGTGTGGTATGTGTTCTATGTATACTACTCAGTTTAATACCGTATATGGCAGCTATCCGGAAAAATATTTTGGAGAGAGAGAAAGATAGGAAAAAGACGTAAATTGTTTGGAGAGAGGGCCTGTAGGTGGGGGGGCAGGCTGGGGGAAGGAGGTTGAGCTGGAAGAGCCAGAGGAGTGCCCCCTGGGGTAGCGTGTGTGGTGGTGACAACAGCCGGATGTAGTTAGAATGACGACGCAGAACCCCAACTTAAAAATTTAGCATCAACCGGTACAGTCGTAAATTATGAGACTGATCAAGTGTGGTATGTTTTCTATGTATATTACTCAGTTTAATACCGCATATGGCAGCTATCCGGAAAAATAGTTTGGAGAGAGAGAAAGGAAAAAGACGTAAATTGTTTGGAGAGAGGGCCTGTAGGTGGGGGGGCAGGCTGGGGGGAAGGAGGTTGAGCTGGAAGAGCCAGAGGAGTGCCCCCTGGGCTAGAGTGTGTGGTGGTGACAACAGCCGGATGTAGTTAGAATGACGACGCAGGACCCCAAATTAAAAATTTAGCATCAACCGGTACAATTGTCAATTATGAGCTCGATCAAGTGTGGCATGACTTTTTAGATGGAGATTGCATGTGGTCACGTACTCCCTGGAACCCCATAGTCACCCCTTCTCTGATGTGCTACCCCAGAACATTCGCTGCCCCAATTCGCAAGACCTTTTGCAGTCTCAGTGTGCTGACAGTGGGAATTTACCAGTGTTGTCTGAGGAGGTGGTGGACAATGGCGAGACATAGGTGTCGGGGGGGTGAGGTGGTTGAAAGTGAAGCAAGTTACATTGTGGACTCCTTGGGGGGACTTTCTCATGATGGGACAGATTCAATTGTGTTTAGAAAGGCTGATGGGCTTCCGTCAGCACTGTGTGTATAGAACCCCATGGCCTTTCATAAAAATAGTCTGGCGATGACCCCAAGGCAATTTTCAGGGACACGGTAATGGTGACCCACTTAAAAATGCTGCCTGACAACCTGGCGGTTAACCCCTGATTGTCTGTCTTTCAATAAGATTGCAGTGTAAAGCATGGTGGTGAGCCTCAGTAATAGGATTGCAGTGTAAAGCATGGTGGTGAGCCTCAGTATGACTTTTTGGATGGAGATTGCATGTGGTCACGTACTCCCTGGAACCCCATAGTCACCCCTTCTCTGATGTGCTACCCCAGAACATTCTCTGCCCCAATTCGCAAGACCTTTTGCAGTCTCAGTGTGCTGACAGTGGGGATTTACCAGTGTTGTCTGAGGAGGTGGTGGACAATGGCGAGACACAGGTGTCGGGGGGTGAGGTAGTTGTATGGGAAGCAAGTTACAGTGGGGACTCCTTGGGGGGACTTTCTCATGATGAGACAGATTCAACTTGGGTGGATCAGGCACAGGAACAGATCATTTTTTTTTTTTTTGTTTATTTAACTTTTATTTAGCACAAATAACCACAGAGATATTTATTCGTTATCTTCGCTGCGCAGTCTGGCGTTGGGGTTCGTCACTTTGATGGCGAGCTGTGCCGCTCTCTCCACAATGGTCTTTAGGTTCTTTGAGGAGACGTTGTGGGCGATTTCTGCACAGAAGGACTTGTTGCTCATCAACAGAACCTCGAGCTCCTTGACATTGTAGACCAGGAATTTGCGGAACCCTGTGGGCAGCATGTGTTTGGTCTTCTTGTTGCTACCGTACCCAATGTTGGGCAATATAGATACGCAGGTAATATTATTTTTCACACCTATCCCAAAAAAAAATTTACGCAGTTTGCGCAAATAAAACTGGAAACTGGAATGGAGAGAGGGCCTGTAGGTGGACCTCCGGAAAAATTGTTTAGAGAGAGGGCCTGTAGGTGGACCTCCGGAAAAATTGTTTGGAGAGAGGGCCTGTAGGTGGACCTCCGGAAAAATTGTTTGGAGAGAGGGCCTGTAGGTGGACCTCCGGAAAAATTGTTTTGGAGAGAGGGCCTGTAGGTGGACCTCCGGAAAAAATGTTTGGAGAGAGGGCCTGTAGGTGGACCTCCGGAAAAATTGTTTGGAGAGAGGGCCTGTAGGTGGACCTCTGGAAAAATTGTTTGAAGAGAGGGCCTGTAGGGGGCCCTCCTGAAAAATTGTGGTAAAAGAGTGCCAGTTGGACCTCTGAAAAATGGCGTTTTTTTAGTCAGCGTTAGGCAAAGACGACATGGAGGAGGAGGAGTAGGAGGAGTAGAGAAGAGGAATCGGATACATAAGTAATGTTAATCTTTAGCTGCTTTCCCCCGGAGAAGATTTGAATTCCGGTGAAATCCAGGCTTTGTTCATTTTAATAAGCGTCAGCCTGTCAGCGCTGTCAGTTGACAGGCGTGTACGCTTATCGGTGATGACGCCACCAGCTGCACTGAATACCCGCTCTGACAGCACGCTAGCGGCAGGGCAGGCCAGCACCTCCAAGGCGTACAGCGCCAGTTCAGGCCACGTGTCCAGCTTTGAAACCCAGTAGTTGTATGGAGCAGAGTGATCGCTACGGACGTTGGTATGGTCAGCTAGGTACTCCCTCACCATCTTTCTGTACAGCTCCCCCCTACTCTGCCTAGACTGGGGACAGGTGACAGTGTCTTGCTGGGGTGACATAAAACTGGCAAAGGCCTTGGAGAGTGTTCCCCTGCCAGTGCTGGACAAGCTGCCTGCTCGGCTCCTCTCCCCCGCTACTTGGCCCACAGAACCATGCCCTCTGCCGCTAGCGGCGTCAGATGGGAAGAATTGTTTCAGCTTGTGCACCAGGGCCTGTTGATATCTATTCACTCTCATACTCCTTTCCTCTGCAGGGATGAGAGTGGAAAGGTTCTGCTTGTACCGTGGGTCCAGGAGAGTGAACACCCAGTAATCGGTGTTTGAAAAAATTCTTCTAACGCGAGGGTCACGGGATAGGCAGCCTAACATGAAGTCTGCCATGTGCGCCAGAGTCCCAACACGCAAGAATTCCCTCTCCTCACTGGCCTGACTCTCCATTTCCTCCTCCTCCTCCTCCAAGTCCTCCTCTTCAGCCCATACACGCTCAAGAGTTAAGGACTGAGCACTGGTACCCTCTACTGTCTCGCCGACATTCTCCTCCTCTTCCTCCTCATCCTCATCCCCCTCCTCCGATACGCGCTGAGAAACAGACCGGAGGGTGCTCTGGCTATCAAGCGACGTATCTTCCTCCACCGTCTCTTGTGACAAGCGCAAAGCATCCGACTTGATGCTGAGCAGTGAGTTTTTCAACAGGCAAAGCAGCGGGATGGTGAGGCTGATAATGGCGGCATCGCCGCTGACCATCTGTGTTGACTCCTCAAAGTTGCTCAACACCTGGCAGATATCAGACATCCACGTCCACTTCCTCATTGTAGACTTGAGGAATCTGACTGACCTGACTACCAGTTCTGGTGGAAGTTGACATCTGGCAGTCTACAATCGCTCTGCGCTGCTGGTAAACTCTGGATAACATGTTTAATGTGGAATTCCATCTCGTGGGCACGTCGCACAACAGTCGGTGAGCGGCAGTTGTAGGCGGCGCTGCGCTGCCCTGAGAGTGGCAGCATCTGTGGTCGACTTGCGGAAATGCGCACAGATGCGGTGCACCTTGGTGAGCAAATCAGACAGATTGGGGTATGTCTTGAGGAACCGCTGAACTATGAGATTGAACACGTGGGCCAGGCATGGCACATGTGTCAGTCTGCCGAGTTGCAGAGCCGCCACCAGGTTACGCCCGTTGTCACACACAACCATGCCTGGCTTGAGGTTCAGCGGTGCCAGCCACACATCGGTCTGCGCCGTGATGCCCTGTAACAGCTCTTGGGCGGTGTGCCTTTTGTCACCTAAGCTCAGCAGTTTGAGCACCGCCTGCTGGCGCTTACCCACGGCACTGCTGCTGCGCCTAGAGCTACCGACTGAAGGCGCCGTGCCCACGGATGGTAATTCGGTGGAGGAGGAGGAGGGGTCGGAGGAGGAGGAGGCATAGTACGTCTGAGAGACCGTGACCGAGGTAGGCCCCGCAATCCTCGGTGTGGGCAGTACATGAGCGGCCCCAGGGTCATTCTCGGTCCCAGCCTCCACCAAGTTAACCCAATGTGCCATCAGTGAGATATAGTGTCCCTGCCGGGCAGCACTTGTCCACGTGTCCGTGGTTAGGTGGACCTTCTCAGAAACAGCGTTGGTCAGGGCACGGATGATGTTCTGTGACACGTGCTGGTGTAGGGCTGGGACGGCACATCGGGAAAAATAGTGGCGGCTGGGGACCGAATACTGAGGGGCAGCCACCGCCATGAGATTGCAAAAGGCCTCGGTCTCTACCAGCCTATAGGGCAGCATCTCCAGGCTAAGCAATTTGGAGATGTGGACGTTGAGGGCTTGGCCTGTGGGTGGGTGGAACTGTATTTCCTCTTGCGCTCCAGCGTCTGCTGTAAAGAAAGCTGAACGCTGCGCTGGGACACATTGGTGGACACTGTGGAGGATCGTGGAGGCGAAGGTGTGGTTTTCCGGCGGGAGGTGCTCGTGCCGGGGTCCTGGGCAGGGGGTTGACTAGCAGAGGCAGCGAGTGACGCAGGGGGTTGACTAGCAGAGGCAGCGAGTGACACAGGGGAAGAAACAGTGGTGTGACCCACAGGAGGTGGTGAACGGGCTTGGTTTCATTGAGTGGGGTGTTTAGCACTCATATGCCTACGCATGCTGGTGGTGGTTAGGCTAGTAGTGGTGGCACCCCTGCTGATCCTGGTGTGGCACAGGTTGCACACCACAGTCCGGTCATCCTCACTTTCTTTAAAGAACCTCCAGACTTGCGAACATCTAGGCCTCGCCACGGGAGCTTCACTACGTGAAACAGTTGCTGCTGATGCACCAGCTCTGGCCCTGCTTCTCCCTCTGGCCACACCACTGCCTCTTACAACCTGTTCTGGTGCAGCACTCGCCTCCGCCTCAGAAGCACTGTCTTCACTCGGCATATCAACCCAGCTTGGGTCAGTCACCTCGTCATCCTCCGATTCCTCAGTCTGCTCCCCCCTCGGACTTCCTGCCCTGACAACAACTTCACCACTGTCTGACAACCGTGTCTCCTCATCGTCCGACACCTCTTTACAAACTTCTTCCACTAACTCAACATTGTCATCATCATCATCATCATCACCCACAGACTGCGACAGTTGGAAAACTTGGGCATCGGGAACGAGGTCAGCAGCAACCTGAGAAGTGGTTTGTGACTCTGGGAAGGGTCCAGAAAACAGTTCCTGAGAGTATGCCGGATCGCATTCCAAATTTTCCTGGGAGGGGGAAGACTGGGGGGAAGGAGGTTGAGGTGGAGGAGTGCTCCCTTGGGTAACGTGGGTGGACTGCGTGGAAGACTGACTGGTGGACAAATTACTTGAAGCATTGTCCGCAATCCACGACATCAGCTGTTCGCACTGTTGTGGTTTCAACAGTCCTCTACCACGTGTCCCTGTAAGTTGAGACATGAAGCTAGGGAGTGTAGCTCTGCGGCGTTCCCCTGCTCCCTCATCAGCAGGTACTGTCTCACCCTGCCCAGGACCACGGCCTCTGCCCCCTGCAGTAATTGAATGCCCACGCCCACGCCCTCGTCCTCGACCCTTAGCCCTGGGGTTCAACATTTTCTGTATATAAGTGTATTATATAAAAAATAAAAAATAAATGGGCCTGGTGTACTGAAACCCACAAACTTGTTCAGTCTGGTTTAATTAAGTGACGTAAAGAAAGTGTCACCTGGACAGAAAATACGGATTGGAGTGTGTACTGAACTGTAACACACAGAATGGTTCCACACTGCTGTGTGAAATGGATTTGTATCACTGAGCTAAAACAACAAAAAAAACTATTGTTTTATATATTTTTTTGTAGTTTTGTTTTTTTGGGAACGTGACGTGCAGAAACTATCGTAGAGCTAACTGACACCCTACTGACGGTGGCTATTTTGACTGCGACCCAGACAAATGTCGCACAGAGATTTTTGGGATCAAGATATATACGTGAGAGCAAAAGACCCGGTTGGATTACGTGATGTACAGAAAGTGTCACCTGGACAGAAAATACGGATTGGAGTGTGTACTGAACTGTGACACACAGAATGCTTCCACACTGCTGTGTGCAATGGATTTGTATCACTGAGCTAAAACAACAAAAAAACTATTTTTTTTATATTTTTTTTTATATTTTTTTTTATGTTTTGTTTTTTTGGGAACGTGACGTGCAGAAACTAGATAGATAGATATAACAATTTTAAAAAAAAGGGGGTTATATATGGCGATAGCTGCACTACTAGTGCCAGCCAGCCAGCCAAGCCAGGTGACAAAAAAAAAAATTCTTGTAGGTTCTTTGTGGGTGACTCCTGCCTAACAGAGAACTAAATGCAGGCCCTAACACTCTCCCTGAAATGCAGCAGCTCTATCCCTAACGACATCCAGACAGCATCTGAGCCGAGCACCGCGGCCAGTCAGTAGTATATTCCAGGGTCACCTGATCAGGCCAGCCAACCCCTGCTATCGACATGTAAGGGCCCCACGTGATGCTGGGTGTACCGCAGAGTCTCCTGGCTTGTGATTGGCTGAGTTTATAGGCGCCAAAAAAGCACGATGCGGAAGTTGCCATTTCCTCGAGCATGGCGAGATACTCGTCTGAGCAGCGAGCACTTACGAGTACCCTAATACTCGAACGAGCACCAAGCTTGGACGAGTATGCTCGCTCATCTCTAGAAACAACATATAATTTTGACTAACTAAAATCAGTCAAAACTTTTTATTGCTCCATTCTTGGACCATGTGAAACCACTTTAGGAAGACGTCCTTGTCCACCTACTCATTTACCTGTTACATTTAGCGTAGCCATGACTTCAGTGGAGTAAAAGCCTGAGCATCCGTGATCTATGAAGGTAACTGGAAAAGCTGACTAAACGTAAATGTTACATTAGGTTTTGAGGCATCACAAAAAGGAATCCATTAGTGATTTTATTTATTTATTTTTTTTCAGATAGCAACTTCTATCAAACCCACTCTGGTTGCTATTTATAAAGCTACAACCTGCATTTAATAGAGGGAAATGCATGTTTTGTCCATGGCCCTGAATGTATTTGCTGTCAGCTGTACAATTGTATCACTACCCTCAGGACAGCAATACAGTTGAATACTGCGGTGGGAAAAGGGAGCTAATGAGGGCACTTTAGGGGGCCTTATTACTACTGGGGGCACTTTGGGAAGCCTTATTACTACTGGGTACAATTTGAGGAGCTTTATTACTCCTGGGGGCACTATGGAACATTATTACTAGTGTTGAGTGAATCGAGGTTAACGAAGAGGCTTGGATCTAAATTTCAGTAAAAAACTTGATTCGTCACAAAACTGAATTTCCTCGTGCTTCTTGGCAATGAATCAATTTTTCCTGAAATGGCAGAAAAAAACAAAAAATGCATACTTATCTAATCCATTTGCTTGCGAAGAAAACGCACCAAATCTTGCGCACGCCTGGCGTGTAATGTCATCACTCTGACCGTTCACTGTGACGTCATCCGTGATGACATCACTGCACCCGGCCAGCATGATGAAGTGGTGACGTCATCACGTCGGTGCACACAAGATTTGGCGGGTTTCTTCAATCAAGATGGCCGCAACAGCCTCTCCGCGAGCAAATGGATGAGGTGAGTATGTATTTTTGTTTTTAACCCCTGATTAACGCATGAAAGGCCTCAATGTGACTGTCAGATGCCAAGATCAGCATTGAACACGGCATCTAAGGGGTTCACTGACAGGGGGTGGGCTGCGCGATCACCGCTCCTCATCATTGTGCCCGCTACATGCAATGGAATGCGATTTGTGACAAAGTAATTTGTAATGAATCCAATTTATTTGTAAACTTCGGCAAAGCAGTCGAATTGAATGATAAATTCACTCATCTGTAATTATTACTACTGGGAGTTTTGTGGGGGCATTATTATTATTGGTGATAATATGACGGGCGATACTTCTAACGGGGCAGTTTTATGGAGCATTATCACTATTAGGAGCACTGTAGGGAGCACTGTTACTAAAGAGTGCACTCTGGTATAGAATTATAACTATTGCTGGTTCTGCAGATGTCTGGAACCCCTTTGTGAGCTGTAATGGTGGTCCTACTGACTGACATCCAATTCTCTCATAACAAAAGAAAGCTTCCACAGAGTTGCCTCCCAAAACTGCAGTATATATCAAACATATTGTTTTTTGGGGACAGCTGGGAGACAACTATACTCAAAAACTTAACTTTCCAGAATGGAACATCTAGCTAAGCAACAACATACCATTTAGAAGACTTGTAAAACAAGGTGACAATACTCAGAGATACAACAGGGGCAATATTGGTTGTCACCAAAAGAGACAGGTAGCAGATGGTGGCAGCATTTATGCTACAGAGTAGACTACACTTGTCACACCAGACTGTGGACTAACCAGTGGTAGCATTTACACTAGACTGTGACAGGGATAGGGAAAGTGCACAGGGAGATATTTTTTATCAGGTCCCTTAGGACTGTAGTTATACCTATGACCCAAATGATCAGAATGAGCAGGCCCATTCAAGTGCAAGAATGTTTTTCCATCTAGAGGTGAATGTGTTGCTGCTCTTTTCTGCAGAAGATCTGACATACTGTATATTCATTTACTTGGTTGCTGCAGTTAGGTGGTTTTGGATTAGGACAGGGACACAAATTTCCTACATTTTTGGACACACATTTTAGTAGGTATGCTTTAGTAACCAATAACTTTAGAGTTTCTTTTCAATCTTCTATAGTAAATTAAAGGAGATACCAGAGATCAGGAATATCACCACTCTTGTTCAT